>JAXBDA010000547.1:0-80277 GCA_036023075.1 Gaultheria prostrata
AGAAAGAAATAGAAATCTTTTAAAAAAAAAATATTATATATATATATATATATATATATATATATATATATATATATAGAGAGAGAGAGAGAGAGAGAGAGAGAGAGAGAGAGAGAGAGACCTTTTGTCTGTACATGTTCTTGAGTCTTCCAGCCTCTTCATCCATGGGCTCGTCAAGCTTCTGTTCCAAAACCCACATGCTCCCTTTGTTTTCTGTTTCATCATCTTCAGTTTCCACTCTACTAGCCATTCAACCCTCCAAATTGATTCCACACAAATTCACCACCCTCTCTCCCACAAATCCTAAACCAAGATACCAAATTCTCCCTTCAATCTAAACCATAATCTAAACCTTTCAAGGAAGAAATCTAAGTATGCAACAAAATCATAAAATAGAAAAAAGAAGTTGTAGTTTACAGGCCCCCACAATTGTGATACAACAACGAAAAATCAACAAAGCCTCATCAACACTTATATATCGAGACAACCCAAATGGAGATTTTGATAATTCACAAGTAGGGTCAGCTGAATTACCCAATCAATCTCAGCCACATAACCCCATGTGATGAAAGACCCACAGGGTTTGATGACTCAGAGTCGGTTGAATTTGAACAACCTGGTGAAACCCAATAACCAAGACAAAATTGGCGCATAGCTGGAGAGAGGAAAACGAAGGCTGCAATGTGCGGCTCTCTGTTTTTATTGAACTTGATGATGACATGAGCAATCCCACCCCAAAAGTCAAATCCTATCAAATCCCATACAAAGGCTGCAATGTGCGGTTTTCTGTTTTAGCGCACCAAGGTACTCGTAATCTTTTTCAATAAAATAAAACTATCCATACACTATTTGGTGCACACAATATTGGGTGTTGTCCCTTTCGGGATTTCACACAAATGATCGAAACCGTTTAATTTGTTTAATATATTTTCTAAGGATCACAGAAAAAATCAGCTCGATTGAATATTGGTAAAGACTTGATCAATTCTTTCCTCAATTTTCTGACAGGAAATTGAGCAAATAATCGATCAAGCTCTTACCGATATCCGATTGAGCTAAATTTTTACAAGGATTCTTAAAAACATATTTTGAATAAGTTGAGTAGCTCGGATCATTTGTGTGGAATCTCAAAATGGATCCACATAGTAACTTAACTTTTAGTTAATAGGAAAGAAATTGGATTTTAGTAACTTAGTTTTTTTGCACTTTTACAGAAAATTGATTTTAGCATTTGGTTCTAAAAACAGCAAACTCAACCTAATGGCATAAAAATTAGGGGTGTGTAAAATGACCATTAAATTGTGAATCCAATCCAAATCAATCTAAATCGAATGGTTTTGTTTGGCTTTTTAGTAATGTGGTTTGGTCTTGGTTTTAAAAAATTAGAAACCATGTTAATTGGTTTGGTCTGTGAATTTATGTTAATAGTTTCGATTTCAAATCGATCCGATCCGAACCGTATAATATATTTATATATACAATTTGTTTAGATACATTGTAAACTTTATTTCCACAGGCAATTAATTTCCTAATCTAAAATTTATTTCCAAAGTCAATTAATTTGGCAATAGTTAAATTTGTCAAATCATTCAAACCTTCTAATTTCAATGGAAAAAGGAGATGCATAGATCATCAGTGAACTCCACGGTCTCCCTCATTAGATGTAAGATGAACACAAATTCAAAAGAGGTAATGACATCATAAACTTCACCAGATTCAGAACGTTGTTTACCGGTGGTTTCTGGATCATTGATGATGTCTTTTTTTTTTTGAACTGATTGATGATGTCTTTCAACACCAAACAAGTTGCACTGAACAAATCCATCAACTAGAAATAGAACCCCAATGAGAACACCATCTCGTGTCTCCAACTTGTTTCAAAGTGCAAATTTGATTTTTTCCTTTACCAGGCTGAAATTCTTCATTCTCCTTCTCCTCCTCCTCCTCGTCATCGGTATCATCATCATCATTGTCAATAGCTAGCTTTTTAGCAAGTTCTGCAGCTTGAATACCTCTAAATGTATCATTCCTTTTAGGAGAACCAATTATATTTACAGCAAGAGTCAAATAAGAAAAGAACTGACCCACAGGTATAATCTCTTTAGTTGCTGCAACCAATGCTAACTGAAGCCGATGTGCAAAGCAATGAATATAATAAGCAAACGGACACTCTTTCAAAAATAAAGCTTGTTATCTGTTCTGTCTTCCACACATGTTGCTAGCACCATCCTTGACCACGAATATTTTGAACACTGAGGTTATGACGAGTAAGAACAGGACATATTTTCTTTTTCAAATTCGCTTAAGTAGTGTTCAATACATGAACTATGTCAAAGAAATGCTCTCGTACAAGTCCATAGACATCCTAATTTGGCTCGGTAGGTATTTCGAGTACCGCTCCGTGCGGACTCCCGATGATGAAAGCGATACCCCAGTGCTTTGGGAAAGTTCACGTGGATCTCATAACTTTTGTAAGGATTTGGCAACCAAGACCCAAACCACCCTAACTCAGTTGAAATACCAACCGGCACACAAATTCACTGGCCGACACATCCATTTGCAAACCGCCAGAAACGGGTCTTCTAACCGAAATCCACTATTTGTAGCCAGATACATCCACCGGCCGGCGAATCATTTGGCCGCCCGGCAAATCAGCTTATTCCAGAAGCTTTCGTTGCAGAGACCGATCGGAACTCAAATTCGTCCCGGTGATCGGATAATTGTGTGATGTCTTATCAATCAAGTTGCGGACTCTATGAGATAGAGTCCAATGTGTTGTGAAACGTCCCAATTCATCTCATGATCGGATTGGGACTCTCCGGTGTTAATCCCTATTTATAGCCGTCGTTGCTTTCAGAAATTAACACACAATTCGTCACACCCACAACCCGAAACTCTAGGCAAAATACTCCTCACATCCTACTCTTCAAAATCCTTTAACCCCGCAAGGTCAAATCAACCCAATTGAAAACCCCCAAATCCGACCGAAGGTTTTAAGGTTATGTAAAAGTTTTGCTTCGAAGCAAGCAAATCAAGAAGTTTAATCTCTGAGGGAGTAACCAAAAAGGTTGATACACCTTTAAAAGTTGGTCAATTTCTCAACTTTACTCTCTTTGATCGTTCAATTTTAGTCGAGTAGCTTCTCTGTGTCTTTAGTTTCTGGCGTTGGGAAGAACACCGACCGGTGAACAGATGTACTGGCCGGCACATTAATCAGTATGATTTGCAAGCCATCAAATCAATTGGCCGACCGACAGATCAGTTGCTGGCACAGTTTCAGTTTTTATTTTGTTTTCATGTGTGCATGATGCTTCCACCTCCCCTCCCCGCGTGTGTTTGATGTTTTATTGCTTTCATCACCAATATCTGTTAAAGGCTTAACAATTGGGTAGGTGCAAGATTAAGTAGAGTGTTGAGATTATTTTATGTCAAGCAAGTACAGGCTAGCCTTCGTGGCTAGACGGAGAGGGGTTCCTAATACATTCCTCTCACCGTACCCGTGTTTCCCAAACCGTGAATCTCTGGTAAAGGGCTTTTTCTTGGTTTAGCCTAAACTAAGTGGCGACTCTAAAAACATTCAAAGGTGTGCTGTAACGAGCACCTACGACGCTCAATGGTCATCCTATGTAGTGATAGCGAAACCCGCCCCTCGCGGGTGCGAACCAATTTTGCGGGTCTACAGTTTGGCGACTCTGCTGGGGATTCACAACTCGAAAGCTTGACTAAAAGTAGTGTCAACATTATGTTCAATCTTTCATATGCATTAGAGATAAGAAGCCGCTTAGTTCGCCTAATATCCCGGCATTGACACGGGCTATGTTAGGGGTTCTAGCAAGCGCCGAAAATGGTGTACCCTCGAGACCACCATACCTTGCATAAGTAGAAAGCCGTAGAACTATCTGACTATGATAGGGGCCGCAGGTTAAGAGCTATGTGCGCATCTTTGTTTGTTTTTATTTACTTTCAAAAAAAAAAAAAGTTCTTCCCACGCCGTGTATGTTGTATGTTGTATTCCCCTTTTATTATGCAGGAAAAATCAAAAAGCCCAAAAACACGAGACTTTGGCCAAGTTCTTATTCAAAGCAATCATTTGCAGGAAATCAATGGAAACACCATCATCAAACTTGCACGCTCTAGCTACTACTCAGGAGATCCCTAAATCGCTAACTGGTTCAGATAGCAAAAATCATCCCATGCACACTAGCAAGGCAGACACAACCAAGGGCACACATAGCTTCGATCCCTCCAAGTATATCTCTCCGGTGGGAGAGCCAAAGCCCACAATTTTCATGCCAAAAGACAAAGAAGTTTTCTTTGTCAACACACCTAGTGATGAGGAAATTCAAAAGTTCCTAGAAGGAGAAATGAACCCACCAGATGGCTTGCAGATGGGGGATTTCATGTTCAATCCCATAGTCATTGTTGAAAGAGGCTGGCCCGTCAGCTACAGTGAAACCGAGGATGATGAAGAGGGCCAGCTCGATGAAAAAGAAATAACAACGGAGAACCCACTCGACCACATATCCCTTGTCTTGCTTTTTGATGAGATAGTGACTGATCAAGAGAGAAGAGTGATCTATTTCATTAAGGACAGACTAGGGAACCAATGGGCGTTTGACAGCGTCAGGAAGATCGACAATAGCGATGAAGAATATGTGCAAGGGATGATCGATGGATGACTTATCAGATTAACCAGTTAGGGATATGGGATTTCCTCAGTGATAGTGAAGAGAGTACAAACAATGATGGTGATGACGTGCTAATGATCAACTTGGAAGAAGATGTCGATAATCCAGCCAATTCGATTATGGATGTTGTGGATGGTACTTATCAGAATTGGGTAATCGAGCACACTATTCAATGGAAAATCGCAAACACTAATTCTGATTCCGAGTTCGAGTCTAGTCAGTCCGAGTCAGTAGAATCTCTTGAGTCCGTAAAGGTCGATGCTAGTGTCACCCCGAGTCACCATTTTTATTTTGAGTTTGAGTCGAGTGCTGTAACTGTTCTTGAGAATAAAGAGGAGGATTTAGATTACTCTGTTGCGCTTATGATTAATTGTGTGGACACAGAACATCCAGACTTTGAAGGGGATATTCCCAAAGAGATTTTAGAATTCATAAAAACAGGAAGAAGAAAGGCACGCTCAACCTATTTTAGAAGAAATAATCACAGTGAATATAGGCTCTGAAAATGATCCTAAAATTGTTCAAATTGGTGCAACGTTGTCTTCTCAGGAAGCCAAAAATCTAACTTT
The DNA here is from genome assembly GCA_036023075.1 of Gaultheria prostrata. Taxonomy (NCBI): domain Eukaryota; kingdom Viridiplantae; phylum Streptophyta; class Magnoliopsida; order Ericales; family Ericaceae; genus Gaultheria; species Gaultheria prostrata. Next base: position 5,258 of record JAXBDA010000547.1, read on the forward strand.
TTTACTAAAAGAATTCAAAGATGTCTTTGTGTGGTCTTATGAGAACATGCCGGGAATAGACCCAGAAATTGTTCAACACAAATTATCTCTTTTCTCAAATGTTAAACCGGTGAAACAAAAGCTAAGACGCATGCGCTCAGATTGGGTAGATAAAATCAAAGAAGAAGTCACTAAACAAATAGATGCAGAGTTCCTCATTGTCACCGAATACCCTCAGTGGGTAGCAAACATCGTGCCAGTGCTTAAGAAGAACGGTAAAATGAGAGTCTGTGACGATTTTCGTGACTTAAATGAGGCCAGTCCTAAGGATGATTTCCCGTTACCCAACATAGATGAGCTAGTAGAGTACACAGCAGGCCACGCTCTGCTGTCTTTCATGGATGGGTTTGCCGTGTACAACTAGATTTTGATGTCGCCAGAGGACAGGGAGAAAACTACCTTTACTACACCATGGGGAACCTACTGTTACAGGGTAATGCCGTTTGGGTTAAAGAATGCAGGGGCAACATATCAGCGCTTGGCCACTACGCTGCTGCATGACATGATTCACAAAGAAGTGGAGGTGTATGTCGATGACATGATAGTGAAATCGAAGGAGAGAGAAGGTCATTTGGGCGAACTTTGAAAGTTCTTTGAGAGGATCCGCCAGTACAAACTACGTTTAAATCCTCAAAAATGTACTTTTGGGGTCACCACAGGAAAGATGCTTGGGTTTCTTATGTCACGCCCTGCTTTTTAACAAACTAAATTCCACAAACATCCACGTGGCACAAGTCAAAAGTCAACAATTTTCCATTTAAAAGTCCAAGTCAAAGTTTCGCTACATACATGGTCCAATCAACAAGTCTCTAGGTGGCACTACATCGTACCCGAATACATAAATACCCAAATATAAGTTTTAAAGTTATTACATAAGTCCAAATAGTCAAAAGAGAGGATAATTAGAAATTACATTGCCATCTACCAAAAATACAAAATTCAAGATGGAAAAGCAACTTCATGCATGCATAAGCTCCTTATAATAAATCACTCCACAAGCATCCAATCTCATGCTCCACGCCGTGTACCTGAAAATGATAGGGTGAGCTCACTAGCCCAATAGGAAAACCATACTACAACCGCTAGGTGTATAAATATGATAAGTGCACATGATGTGGGTCGACGTGAAAGAAATGAGCAAAGGACCACAATGGAAGCTAAAGTAGGCGTTACGTGTCCACGAAGTACCCAAGTGTCCAATAGATGTGTCCACGTGTCCAAAATAACATCCGGGTTTCCAAAAATAATTTCATGGTGTCCAAGATACCCAAAATTTCTTTTTCAGTTTGCCAAAATCACCAACAAGCATAACACGTGTCCAAAATTGTGTCCAAGTATCCAAAGTTCACCAAAACATCATATGCACTTTAAAAACAATTCCATTTCCAACCTTTTTCTTAAAATCAACCATTAAATTTAATAGGGAATAAATCCCTCTGTCGGATTTCGTGGGCTCCGTTCACCCCTGCCAGATTTCATGGGCTCCGTTCACCAATGGCTAGCTATACTGGTAATAATATTAATTATAGGGAACTAGTCCCTCTGCCGGATTTCGTGGGCTCCGTTCACCCATGGCCAGGGACACCAAATGGGTGAACCCTAGAATCATAAAACCATTTTTATCATCTCAAAATATTTGTTTCATCAAAACATTCGATGTATCCCATTTCCTTCAAAATGTCACAATTTTCGCCAAAAGTGTCAAACCAACTCAATGTGATACGTGTCCAATACGTATAACGACGTGTTCAATGAAATCACGAGTCAACAATCGTAGTTCAATGATTTCAAAATGGTTTTTGGGTTTATCACGTTGCTATAAGTCAAGTATGCGAAGAAACGGACGTTCGGAGGCCTAACGGGCATCGAAAAGTGACCGGAACTCAAAAGGAAATTTGGGGCAGCTGCTGGAAAACAGGGGCAGCAGCTGGACAACAGGGGCAGCAGCTACATTTTCCAGAAAATGGGCAGATTTTCACCTCTAAGGTGTGGAATTTCAACCCAAATGCAAATGTGATGATTTAAGCTCAAAGTTGAGGCTCTAAGCAACAATTAAACGTGGAGAGAAGGCAAATCAACTACCAATTTCGTAGATCAAAGATTCAAAGTTTGGAAAACCCACATAAAGAGGGAAAACATGATTTACAAGAAATTTGAAGTCAAGAACAAAATATATGCTACAAATCACAAGTATACAACTAGAAGAGGTAACAATTGTTTCCCTACCTCATGGGTTAAGCTCCAAATGTGTAGAGAAGTGAAAACCCTAGGTTTAAAAACTCCCAAATCGAAATTCTCCCTTCCCACGCTAAACCAACAAACCCCGGACTCCATATCACGCGTAGAAGATGAATCTTTGGTCGAATCTTGAAGAGGTTGAGTGTGGGAGGTAGATTTATGGGGTGATTTTGTGTGAGAGGTGAGGAGAGATGAGTGAAACCGAGAGAGAGAGAGATAGAGAACACGTTGGGGAAGAAAAAAGAAAAAATGGGGATAGTGCTCTCCTGATGCCCATTTGGATATAAGTGTAAAAATTACACTAACCACCCCTCTAGTTCCTTAGTCTCCCTCTCAAGTCCTATTATTAAATAAGTGATTACACTATGGCCCATGTGCTATAAAAATAAATAGTAACAAAATTCTATTTAAAAATAGACACCAACCACGGGTCCCACAATGCTCTCGTCTCATGGCACGCGTACTCGATCTTAGTAAATAAAAATGCACTTATACACAACTAGCATGTCTCAACACTTCAATCAAATAAATTAACTTCATCGCTTATAGAAATAATAATAAAAAAAGGATATAAATTACGGGTCTCTACATCTTATCAGCCAAAGAGGAATCGAAGTAGATCCCTCCAAGATTGAAGCTATCATGGAGATGCCGCCACCAACAACAGAGAAGCAAGTCCGAAGTTTTTTAGGGAAAGTGCAGTTCATAAGCCGCTTCATTGCATGGCTTACTATGACGTGCGAGCCACTGTTCAAACTATTGAAGAAGGGGACTGATTTTGAATGGGATCAGGAATGCCAAATGCATTTGAGGCTATCAGGAGGTATTTGCAAAATGCATCGGTATTAACCCCGCCATAGCCCGGGAAGCCGTTAATTCTATATCTGTCGGTAACAGACACCGCCATGGGATGTATGTTGGCTCAAGAAAGCGACGCCAAAGTAGAGAGTGCCATTTACTACCTCAGCAAGAAGATGATGAAATACAAGATGAGGTATACACCGCTAGAGAAAACTTGTTGGGGATTGGTATGGGCTACAAAGAAGTTGCGCCACTATCTACTCACACATTCGGTGATTCTGGTCTCACGCTTGGACCCAATCAACTATCTTTTTGAGAAACCCGCACTCATCGGCAGAATGGCGAGGTGGTTGATGTTTTTGGCAGAATTTGACCTCCGGTACATGACCCGGAAGTCCGTTAAAGGGAGAGCAGTAGCAGAATTCTTAGCAGATCATCCTGTAGAAGAGGCGGAGGAAGAGGATTTCATGTTCCCCGACGAAGACATATTGCTCCTACTCAGTGAAACTTGGGAGTTGTACTTCAACGACGCTTCTAACCAGTTCGGGTATGGCATTAGGATACTGCTAGTATCCCCGGATGACTCACACGTCCTGTTGTTCTATAAGTTAAGATTCGAGGTTACTAATAACCCAGCCGAATACGAAGCCTGTATCGCCGGAATGGAAACAGTAGTGGGATTGGGAGTTAAGAGAATAAAGGTCATCGGAGATTCAACCTTGGTAGTATCACAAGCAAAGGGGGAATGGAGGGTGAAGGACGAAACGTTGAAGATGTATCATACAGTGTTAGAGGAGTTGATTCCCCAATTCGACTCTATCACATTCACACATACCCCACGGGTAAGCAACCGTTTTGTCGACGCTCTAGCCATGCTAGCCTCTATGATAGAGATACCGCTTGGGTTCCAAATGCGACCACTGGTTATTGAACAAAGGATGAAGCCGCCTTTTGATTGCAACATTGCAATAGAAGAAGAAGATGGGAAGCCGTGGTATGAAGACATTAAGAACTTTCTAGAAAAGAGAAAGTACCCAGAAGGGGCAAGTTCTAAGGACATGTTCGCACTACGCAAACTAGCCGCGCATTTTGTTGTTTGTGGAGGGGCATTATACCGAATGGCTCACTTAGGCCCCAACCAGCTTTGTGTAACCAGGGAAGAGAGCGAATCGGTGATGAAGGAAATTCATGAAGGGATTTGTGGACCTCATATGAATGAGGGCATGCTAGCCAAGAAGATTCTCTGTCAAGGGTACTATTGGACCACAATGGAAGCAGATTGAGCAAATTATGTACGACGGTGTCACAAGTGCCAAATTCACTCCAACCGCTTGCATATTCCTCTGTCAGAGCTTTACAGTATGACGACCCCATGGCCATTCTCCACTTGGGGCATAGATGTTATTGGGAAAATCACGCCGCCTGGCACTTATTGTTGTGAAATTTTAATGTACTCGCAAGCGCACGAATCGTATTGAAGTATAGCAATGCAAGTGCGAGGTCGAACCCACAGGGACTTGTGTATTTTTATATAGGAAAACTAAATAACCCTAAATTGATTGAACCCTAACCTAGTTCCCAAAAGTTGAGATGGTGTTTTAAACTAAAAATTAAACGAGCAATTATAAAAATAAATAAATTAGATTGACAATTGAATGAAACTTATAAAAGAAAGCGACTAAGGTTTTAGAATCCACACTCTTGTATTCATAGCAATTACTCACAAACTCTTATTTATTTTCCTACTCTTCGTCACAGTAATTTGGTGGCTAAACTCTATTACCGTGGAAAATGTCATCGTTAAAACCTTTAAAAAAAAAAACTTACGTACGCTCCTCCTCGCCATAATGTTCAAGACCAAAAAATCATATGTATCTGTTCAAAAACAAATCACAAAAGATATCCAGTGCTCGAAATCAAAACTTGCATCACAGGGCTGAATAATTAGCTAGCAATCTCAAATCATGGAAAAAACATGATTGAATCCATATCCAAAATTACTAACTTAATTAATATGAGATTGGAGCGGTTATTCAATGAAACCAAACATTCGAAAAATAATAAGAATCTATAAATACTTACAATGAAACATGAGGTTTCATCCTCAACCGTAGTCTAAAATATTTAGCTACCCATGCAACGAGTAGCAACCATGATCTTTAATTTCCGCCGCAGCGGCTGCTTGCCTTGTAATTGCGTGATATCCCAGCCGACCTCTCATGCATTCTCTTTATACATGCTGCCTCCAATTGCCTTGTAAAGACTCCCCTTTTTTCAATCAAACTGATATTCCTTTTTTTTTCCTTTTACAACCTTTCCCGATTGCATGCAAATATGGACCTAGTCTGCCAAGATACTAAAGTCCTAATTCTACCCAATCAACTTCCAAAAGAGGTCTCGACGCCACTAACATGCATGTGAAAAATTAAGGGTTATTTACCTAGACACCCCCTAAACTATTTCGGTTTGACCGAGACACCACCTTAACTAATTTTCCTGCGACGACACCCCCTAAACTTCCAAAAACATTTACCCCAAGACCCCTTCCTTAGCCTTCTGTCTCCAAAACTCAAGGTTCATGGTCATGTTTTGATAATCCAAACCGTTCAAGTTGTTTAAAACATGTTTTTAAGGGTACCCGCAAGAAATTAGCTAAAACAATGACCGGGAAGTGCTTGATCCAAAGAGTTTTTCATAAATACATATTTGTTTGGATCAAGCACTTACCGATCATTGTTTTTGTCGATTTCTCACGGGTACCCTTAAAAACATGTTTTAAACAACTTGAACGGTTTGGATTATCAAAACATGACCATACACCTTAAGTTTTGGAGACGGAAGGCTAAGGAATGGGTCTTGGGGTAAATTTTTTGGAAGTTTAGGGGGTGTCGTAGCAGGAAAATTAGTTTAGGGGGTGTCTCGGTCAAACCGAAATAGTTTAGGGGGTGTCTAGGTAAATAACCCAAAAATTAATGGGTTTCCTTATTTTTTCCAGGAAAAATCTCAGTTTTTTATTTCTATTTTAATTTCACAAAGATCTTTTAGATTGCACTTGACTAATTTGACCACGAGCTCTGTTTTCCCACCAAGTAAAAATCCGACTTTGCATTTCTTTGAATCTAACGGTCGAAATATAAGGTGTTATCATATTTTTTCCCTGCAAATAAATAAATCAACATGAATTACCAAAAAAAGATTGCAATAATATATAATTAAGCATGATAAAGGACTAACAATATGCAATATATGGATTCTATGTGTCAATATTTTGGGCTTGTCACTTACAAGCATGAGTTTATTTTGGTGGCGATTGATTACATTACCAAATGGGTAGAGGTAGCCTCCTATGCCACTCTCAAGGCCACCCATGTGGCGAAGTTCATAAGAAACAATATCATCTATCGATACAGAGTACCCCATGAGATCATCTGTGACAACGGCTCATATTTCCAAGGGATCACGAAGAAGCTTTTCCGAGAGTTCGAAATCCAGAATCACAGGTCATCCACTTATCAGCCTGAAACCAATGGAGCCGTGGAAGCAACTAACAAAAATGTGAAGAAGATTCTTAGAAAGATAGTGGATACTTACAAAGACTGGCCCGACAAGTTACCTCTAGCTCTGTGGGGGTATCGAACTTCTGTGAGAACATCAACAAGTGCAACCCCTTATCCTTTGGTGTATGGGATGGAGGCAGTCCTTCCCATTGAGATCGAGCTCCCGTCATTAAGGGTGCTCGCTGAAACAGAGACAATCGAAGAAGATTGGGTAAGGGATCGGTATGTAGAGTTAACACTACTATATGAGAGAAGGCTAAGGGCAGCCCATCACGCACAAGGGTATCAACGTCGAGTTGCACGAGCATTTAACAAGAAGGTGAAGCCAAGGGACATTCAGGTAGGGGATCTAGTGTTGAAAGCAAATTGGCCTCATGTGTCAGATCCTAGGGGCAAGTTTAAACCCAATTGGGCCGGGCCATACATTGTGAAGCGCATACTTAGTGGCGGAGCCACCTACATCGCAGATTTAGATGGTATGGACTTTTCATCACCGGTTAACATAGATAAGTTGAAAAGGTATTACACTTGAGAGGTGCTCGTTGGGTTGAAAACCACAAGGGTGGGAAACACCAAGCAAAAATTAGAGCAGCCCGCTAGTTTGGAAAAAACCTCTTTGAGCAAGCTAGGCAAAAAGCAAGGGCATGACAAAAGTAGAGCTCGCTAGGCCAAAAACCTATAAGGGCGGCCTAGGCAAAATTTAGATCACAAAAGGAGAGGAGAAAATACACGAGTGATCCCTAACCATAAAATAAATTCAGGGAACTATATCATGGCCTGATTCCCTCGTGGGATACGTAGGCAATCTTATAATGCGTCCACTGTTGTTACAATCAATGGGTTATGAAAGGCATAGCCAAAATACGACGCATGTGCAAAAAGAGAAGTCTTTATAAAAGAGAGTTTCCTAGAATATAAGGTGCAATTGTTGATTGTTATGCTAAAATAGGGGAAAGCGTGCTAAGTTCTAAACGGACTAAAACATGGAATAAAAGCAAAACATTTAATCAAAAGTGCGCAGCAAAGCGAGCTAAGTCTTCTTTCTCTTCGTGTCTCGAGTCTTTTCAGTGTCGTGTATCAACCAGAGCTTGTACGAGTTCGATAGTCTTTCGGCAAAGCCATCACCGACCTCCAGCATAACCCTGTTTGGCCAGTAGCAAAGATAGTTGTTGCGGAAGGAAGCATCATGAGCTTTGGGAAGAGAGTATTCAGGGTCACCTAGCACTCTATCTTGGTCCTTGGCAAACTACCTTGAGAAGCGAGAAGTAGTAAACCACATGTGTAGTGCCGATCAAGGCAACCCCGAAGTGATTCACAGTGTTTACAATCATCATCGAGATGTCATACCAAGGGCAAACCCGCTGGATTTTGTCACCCTTAAGGGTCTACATCCACTATTTCCATGTTGCAGTAGAAGAAAAACTCCTCGTGACAGCTCTTTCTCCATAATGATCATGTGTATAAGGAAGCCGCCCAGGCGCAACTAAGAATTTGATCTTTTCATACAGCCAAATCTGCCAAGAATAGAGGAGAAATGATAAGCAAGTGGAAGGGAAAGGGGAAAAAATGGAAGAAACAAAAACAAGGGTAAAGCACCTGTAGAAGAAGTGGACTGCCCAAGAATTGAGCAGAAGAATCAAACTGCACCAAGTCTAAACCCATGATGGTCTCTGTGAGCACCAAGCCCGCAAAAACTTTGTGTTGAGTGAGGTCAAGAAGAATGGAGTTAGCATGGCTCGATGGCGGCCTAAGCAAATAGTGGTGAAGGAGACAGACGCATAGGGCATTGAAGTTGAAGATGCATTCTCTTGAGTCCCAGTGAGTTTCGGATGCACCAAAACGTTGCACAAATTGGAGAGTCTCTTTCCTCCCTTTTACCATGAAAAACTTGACCTCATGCTTGGCAAGGTCAAAGAGCGGTTTCAACTAAACCCTCTCTATCCTTATGGCCCATGATAGCGGCAAACTCTTCCAAGGTAGGACACATCTCCTCCCTTTTGGAGCGAAAGACATGAAGATAGGGATCCCACAAGCTCACAACAGCTCGAAGGAAGGGAAAGTTGATGGGGACTTCTCGTAACGAGGAGAGGAAGTTAAGACTGTAGACTTTGAATTTCAAAAGGTCTATGCTCTCAAAGGAGTTCATCCACTGTCGAAGGCTAGGATTAGCCATAGGGAAGAGTTGTGAAAAAGTGTGGAAATACAGCGCCTGGCATCGTGTATATATAGGGTAGTGTAAGAGTCCAATTCTAGTTGGAATCAGAATCCCGAGGTTATTGAGATTACATCGCTTGAAGTACCGGCCGGCAGATGCATGTGGCGCCCGACAGATCGATTTACCCATTTTCAAACCCGTGGCGATTTATCAAAGTGTTTTGTTAAGAACAATATCGATCTGTCGCCCGACACATCTTTCCACTTGCCGACATTTCACGCGGCGTTTGCAGAAGTTGATAAACAGCGTGTTCGCTCTATTCACAATGCATGGGTTTTCATCAGGCCAACCAAACACAACATTCATAAATAAAAGTGCAAAGTAGACATCAATCAATCAAATAGTTTTTCATTCATTCAAAGTTGATCATCACACAAGTGTTTTCAGTTGCTTTCCGATACATGCTACTATTTGCGGGACTAACCCCATACAGGAGAAGAACTACACAAACAAAAGAAAAAAGAAGAAGATAAGCATGTGAGGTTTCTGGTGGCTGGAACAGCGGAGACTTCAACTCAGCTTAGAGTGAAGAAGTTCCCCCCCCCCCCCCCCCCGCTCCTGAACCTGTCAAGAAAAAAACCATACCACCGGTCAAGAAAAGCAGGGTGGCCGGGGTCGGACGCCTACTCCCTCATCACTAACGGCTCAAAAGAATCACCACATGGAGTTCACCGTGGTACTCGAGGGAGAGGGAATGAAAGGGGAATCTTAGGCCAGTGATGGGTCCTTGCGAGGCGACCAAAACAAGTGAAGTAGAAAACCCAAGCCTACCACGGCCACAACCCATGCTGCTGGAGCAACCAATCCAGAAGGGAGGAGAGAAGAGTGAGGCTGCTGACAGCCCCCAAACCACGGCGATCGCCTTATAGCCCACCAGAGACGAAGAAGAGAGGAACAACGGTGAAGACAGTGACGGTAGAGATGAAGTGGTGGCAGTAATGACAGAAGAAGAGAGGGAGACGGTGGTGAAAGGCAGTGGTGATGAACAACAGCAGTGGTGGTCATGATAAGAAAGATAGTAGCGACGATGGTGGCAATCAATGGTGGCGGCGATGAGTGGTGAGCGGTGATGAAAGAGATGGTGATGGAGGGGGAGTTTAGTTTCTGTAGACGAGGGAGATAGATGAAGTTAAAAGAAGACAGGACAGACCTTAAACAGGCCCTGTAGAGGTTCTCAAAGCATCGGCCGACAAAACGGTCCACTTTCCCAACGTTTGAAGTTTTTATCGGCCGATGGATCGATCCTATGGTCGCCTGATCAATCAGTATCAAAGCGTGTGACGGTCCACCTTCAAGCGGCCGACAAATTGTTTCAATAGCTCCGTGCTTGTGTATCCAGCGACTGACACATCTATTTCTCGGCCCACGTTTCAAAGATTCAGTGCATCTTTCAGAGTCTCTTGACTCTTCAGTGTTTCATGGCCGCTAGACCAATGAGCTGGTCGACAAATCAATTCTCTCAGGATTCCTATCGCGTGTAGTGTACCGGCCGATAAATCAATATGTAGTCCAACGAATCAATTCACAAATAGTGTATCAACAGCAACAAAATAGCAGCAAGTGCAACAACCATCCCCCGGACAAAGTAGGGATGATCATGAAAAGTGAATGGCTTTGCCCTATCCCGCATAGGGTTAGCCTACCGTGTAGTGTTCTACCCCCAAATGCCGGGGGACCAAGACAACAAAGCCCCGTGCTTACTTTCAGTCAGTGCAAGCTTCAAGCTTATTCCCAACAAACTCCAGTTGTAAAAGCAGAGGCGCTCCGTGCGCATTCACAAACTTCAGCTCTATCAACGACCCTATGTTTATTTCCAGCGGGCCCTCTATCAGATCAAAGCCGCTTCGTGCGCACTCACTCAGGCAGCTCAACAGCTCCGTGTTCACTTTGAACGAGCCCTATTCTAAGCAAGCCGCTTCGTGCGCACTCACAACTTCGGTATCAAAGCCGCTCCGTGCGCACTCACAACTTCGGTACCCAAGCTGCTCCGTGCACACTCACAACTTCAGTGTCGAAGCCGCCCCGTGCGTACTTGTAGCACCACCAATTCAAAAAACCGCTCCGCGCGCATTGCTATCAAAGCTCCGTGCTTATTTTCAAGCAACAAGCCGCTCTGTGTGCACTCAGTTCTTAAAAGCGACGCGTAGCGTCCAAAGGTTGAAAACATCATGTTGCACTCGCACACACCCCGGGGTTTTGCATACACTCATGCTTTGGGAGTTTCATTAGTTGCATATCATCAACATATCATCATCAAATATTTGTGTCTAGTATCATTCTATGCAGGTTATTGCCTTTCGACCACACGTCTTGAAAAGACCACGAGCCATAGTGTTGCTTAAATAGGCTCACATTTATACACGCATCTGAACGCCTCAACAGCAGAAGAAAGTCACTCCACTGATAGCACACATAGCCCAAACCGTCTCGTGGAGGCGTCTAGTAGACAAAGTTGATTCGTTGATAGCGCAGACAACCGAAACCGTCTCGTAGAGGCGTCCAGTAGACAAGCCGCTTCGTAGATAGCGCACATAACCCAAATTGTCTCGTAGAGACGTACAGTGGACCAATCCAGTAAAACAGTGCAGCAAAATTGCCTCATGGAGGTGTACAGTGGACCAAACCAATAAAACAGTATAGTGAACAAACCTCCTTGTGAAGGCCTGCAGTGGATCAACCAATAGTGAAGTGAAACCACCTCATGGAAGCATACAGTGAATCAACCAATGATGTAGTGAAGCCATCTCATAGAGGCGCCAATCCAGTGGAATAGTGCAGCTAAGCCGTTTCGTGGAGACGCAAACCAAAGTTCAAAAGTGCAAGTGCAGCCTCACAGAGGCACAAAACCAGCAAAGCCGCTTCGCAGAAGCGCAACTCAATTCCCCAGCAGGTGAAAACCCTCAATAGGTATGTGATCGCTCGATGGCTAGGTATGGTCTAGGGAAAAATTTCCCCCAACTCAGTAAAAGTGATTGCCCCGAACTACGAGTGGTATGATTTTCCCCGAGGAATACGTAGGAAGCCCGAGGGTCCGACCACAAATCAAAGTGTTTTTAAAAAACCTTGGGCTAGTTGCCTCGCCAACATAGAGTTCCTTTACGACTTCGACCTCACTTGAGACACACTTCGCAGTCTATCCAAGATTGGTCAAAGAGTGGCATCTGTAGACACCTTAAGTTGGCTCGGTAGGTATTTCGAGTACCGCTCTGTGCGGGCTCCCGATGATGAAAGTGATACCCCAGTGCTTTGGGAAAGTTCACGTGGATCTCATTACTTTTGTAAGGATTTGGCAACCAAGACCCAAACCTCCCTAATCAGTTGAAATACCGGCCGACACTCAAATTCACCGGCCGGCACATCCATTTGCAAACCGCCAGAAACCCGGTCTTCTGACCGAAATCCACTATTCGTAGCCAGATACATACACCGGCCGGCAAACCCTTTGGCCGACCGACAAATCAGCTTATTCCAGAAGCTTTCGTTGCAGAGACCGATCAGGACTCAAATTGTCACGACCCAAATCCAACGGATTTAAATATCATGACCGGCCAGTGAGTCTGTCTCACCAAAGGCCTCTATCGATACTTTTTTTTTTCAAACATAAATATATTTGACATACAACATATGCGGAAGCAAACATAAATTAGTAGAGTCTTCATTCATTATTCCAACAACAACTTGGGCTACATTTTCCCCTTGTTCACTAAATGATCATAAGCTTAATATTATAGTACTCGGGCCATCCTTCTTATTTTGATTACCTGAAAAGGGAAGATTTCAACGACATAAGCCACTGCTTGTGTGAGATTATGAATTATCAGAGTTACACGATCTACCATGGAATTTTTAAAAAAACTTTTCGTCAATAAAGCATAAGTCATAGAATCAGCTTTTCATGGCTTCAGCTGTAACCAAAATCAGGGCATGATCAATTTTTCATGGCTTCAATTGTAACCAAAATTCGTAAACAAGCTTGTATATAAACATGACATGCCCTAAACTTATACAATATACCATCCGACGATTTCTGTCAGCTAAGAGGGAGCGACCCCCAATGCGCATAAAGTGAATTGATCAATTCAATTGGACACCTGGCTGTGCCCCTTTCCTTTCCGGCCTTATAACACCGTTCCCACCGGTATCTTTAATGTCCCCCAGATTCAGGGACATCGTCCGGATGTATCGATAGTACTCTTTTTTCAAAAGACTGAGCAAAACATTAGAATTCCACGTTATATTTGCTTAAAAAGAATTTCATATATAAATAATCATAATTTGATAAGAACATAATTTTTTGCGAAAAATCTCATGTAACAGAGATAATTCATAACTCACCTCTAATTCTGTCCAATTTACGATCAATTACTCCGAAGAACCCGTACCTAATCATAAAACATTCATATTTATTGCTATTGTTATTGTTACTGATAAAATGAGGCTAACTACCAAAGCTAATAGACAAGTCACAACATTTTACTCTCTCTTTTTTCTTCCTGACCGAAAATAATAAGAACCCAAATTGTTATAGTGCTCACGTGGGTGTGGACGGTCGGGAAACCGGCCCACGCTTTTTGGTTTTGTTTTGAAAACGAGGCGAATTAAAGGAAAGAAAATTTAGAGTCGCCACCCGGGGTTTTATTTTTAGAAAATGTCAGGTACCCGAGGAACCGTTTAGAAAAATAATGACTCTTTTTTTTTGTGCCGCTAAAAAAGGGTTTGGTCTGCGAAAAATAGAGATTTGGGTTCGGGAGCCAGGTTACCCGCGGGGAAGGTTTTCTTTGAAAAATGCACCCCGCGTGCCCGGAATTTTCCGGTCTTTACTAAATATTTGTGGGATTTTTATGAAAAAGATTTTATTAAAAACTTTATTCAAATAAACAGTTTATACATAAAACGGTAGAAAGTAATACGTTAAAGCAACGAATAAATCACATAATGTACAAATTGGTATTAAATGACATAAAATAATAACATGAGGGGATATAAGTGCATGAAATGAAAGTAGAGGAAAAAACCATAATTAGGACGCACTGGTTCTTTTAAGAAAACAGAGCATCAGTTTTGCAAACACAGAGCATTCTTCCTCTGATACCGTACGGCATGGCAAACGGCACCGCACGGTGTTACTGTGTAAATTTTTTTTTTTTTTTTTAAAACTTTGCCTTCTGATCAGTAATGAAAATGGGGTATTTCTCTGGTGAAAAAGAAAACTGTGATTTTTCAACCGAAAATCTTTTGAAGGATTGAAGATGTACCTCTTGGTGAAACAAATGCCATGAAACACATCGAAAGTGTTCACGTCACTGCCTTAGAGGTAAAATGACCCGCGGGTTGTTTTTGATGAAAATTCAAGCTTACTAGGCTCGGAAGAGATATGGGACCTCTCCTACACCCAGCAAGGCTCCCCTCAGAGAACGACCACTACGAAATGGAAGTACAAATTTATACCTCGAAGCAAACTGATCTGAAATGCAATCGGTTGAGTTTGCGAGAGCTACGGTTTTGGATTCGTAGAGCTTTGAAATAATTTCTGGGTTTTGGGTGAACGAAAATAGGGTGTAATAACGAAATCTTGGAGGAAGATTTTTCACTTGTGGATATTTGATTTATTTGTCTCGGGTTTTTTTCTGGCTCCCCAAATTGGTCGACGAGGGTGAGTATATATAGGCAACGGGTGTCGTACTCTCCCACGCAAAATGATGAGCTACAATAGGGGTAACGTATCACGCTACGATTTTGAGCTGCTGGAACGAACGCGGGAATCAGGGAGATGGGACACAGACACCGTGTGGTGTGCAAGGAGGTGCCGCACGGTGCAAGAAGGGAAGCCGTACGGTGTTAATAGAATTTTAGGCCGTACGGTTCCAAGAAGGAAGCCGTACGGTTTAGGTGTTTTTGCTCTTTTGGTTTGTTTGGCCCAAGTGACCGCTCCGAGGTATATTCCGGGCTCTTACATCATCGGGGATACACAAGTCATCAAAATTGGGGTGTCTACAGTGGGGTATTACTGTTGATGGGGAATTGAAGGCCCCATAGTTTCCTAGCCATGGTACTCAATTTTATTTTATTTATTATTATTTAACAGCTGCCATATCTTGTTGGCTGAATGGGCTGTTGATAATAAGAATTTTTAACAATCACAAAGTGAGCCTACAACTTGAACTCGAATTTGGTTCAACTACTAATCGAGCCGAGCCGAGCCGAGCCTCAAGCTGTGTGAAAAACTCGGTTCATTTTTAGGCCTAAATTAAGTCCACTCAACTTAAGAGATAAATTATGCGAATTTATGAACCCAATTGATCCCGATAATCTTAAGTTTCATGTTTAAACCTTCCTATGTAAAACAAAATGGGGTGTGAATGCACGTGTGAGGGTTTTGTTTGTTCTTCTTTTTCTCTCCTCTTTTTTTTTTTTTCGAATGATTCAAGTCACCCATGCACCTGACTTAGTAAAGGAAAATGATAATTGGAAGAGAATTGGGTGGAGGTGAACTTACCTAATTCTTTTTCTCGTTTCCTATTTCCCTTTCGTGATCTCTCCTCCTCCCTTCTCTGTATTGTCCTCTCTCTCTCTTTTTCCTTTTCCGTATGAGTGGTGTACTGGTGGTTGGGATGTGTAGGATTCTCAAAGTCTAAACACTTATTTATAGCCAAGTCTTCAAAGTCTAGAATTCTGTAGCATTAATTTCATAATCTAACTATATTTGATATAATCTAATAAGATCTACTCATAATTATTGCTAGGGTGTTTCACCCAATAATAGAATGCCACCTCCCTCGCTTCCGGATTAACCTTTGCTTGGGCACCAAGTTCCTCCACCTCGCGGCGGCTCGTGCCGCATTCTTGTGTCGCGATGCTGTTAACAGGATTGAAATGGTATCCAGAAATATTCTAAGAAAAATTTACGCAATCACTGAAATATATATATATATTTTTAAGTCCCACACAAATGTACTCTCTCTAAATCCTCATTATAACCAAACCACTAAATGTGAACCCCTATTTATAGTCTCTCTTTTTTTTTTTTTGTCGTTCTATTTGTTTATGAAAGTCGGGGTGTTACACAAATTCTTACCGGTGATCGGATAACTGTGTGATTTCTTATCAATCAAGGTGCGGACTCTATTAGATAGAGTGCAATGTGTTGCAAAACGTCCCAATTCGTCTCATGATCTGATTAGGACTCTCCGGTGTTAAGCCCTATTTATAGGCGTCGTTGCTTTCAAAAATTAACACACAATTCGTCACCCCCACAACCCGAAACTCTGGGCAAAATACTCCTCACATCCTACTCTTCAAAAGCCCTTTAACCCAGCAAGGCCAAATCAACCTAATTGAAAACCCCCAAACCCGACCCAAGGTTTTACGGGTACGTGAAAGTTCCGCTTCGAAGCAAGCAAATCAAGAAGTTTAATCACTGAGGGAGTAACCAAAAAGGTTGATACACCTTTAAAAGTCGATCAATTTCTCAACTCTACTCTCTTTGATCGTTCAATTTTAGTTGAGTAGCTTCTCTGTGTCTTTAGTTTCTGGCGTTGGGAAGAACATCGGCCGGTGAACAGATGTACCGGCCGGCACATTAATCGGTATGATCTGCAGGCCGTCAAATCAATTGGCCGGCCGGCAGATCAGTTACTGGCACAATTTCAGTTTTTATTTTGTTTTCGTGTGTGCATGATGCTTCCACCTCCCCTCCCCGTGTGTGTTTGATGTTTTATTGCTTTTATCACCAATATCTGTTAAAGGCTTAACAATTGGGTAGGTGCAAGATTAAGTAGAGTGTTGAGATTATTTTATGTCAAGCAAGTACAGGCTAGCCTTCGTGGCTAGACAGAGAGAGGTTCCTAATACCTTCCCCTCACCGTACCCGTGTTTCCCAAACTGTGAATCTCTGGTAAAGGGCTTTTTCTTGGTTTAACCTAAACCTAGTGGCGACTCTAAAAACATTCAAAGATGTGCTGCAACGGGCACCTACAACGCTTAATGGCCATCCTGTGTAGTGATAGCGAAACCCGCCCCCCGCGGGCACAGACCAATTTTGCGGGTCTACACCATCCTTATCAACAAACCTTATAACAATAGCCATTAATTTGTTCTCTTTTGGACTCATCTTGAGATTCGTCTACAAGAATACAATATTTCCTGCTTGTAACCTAGCGTTGTTGTAAAATAGGACGCCCCAAGCGTAGGGCTAGGTCGGTTGTAGCATGATATCCGGAAGTCCGGAGTCGAATCCACATGGACCAAATGTTATCGGCATGAGAATTTGACTTGCGATGAGAGTTTTGGCGTTAAGTCGGGCAACTTTTAAGTGGATTTGCTTGGTGGAATTCTCTCTATACCTCTGAATACTTGAAAATGAAGTTTGACGATTAGTTTAAAGGGACTCAAGTTAGGAGTTCTTATCACCCATAAGTTAGGCCGTTTATGGTTTCTCGATTATAATTCAAATGGGATTTAAGGACTCTTGATCCCACCCGGATGATATGACAATAAAAATTTGATTTTCTCACAAAATAAGGGGTTGCAAATGGAAATAAACTCAGTTAAGCATTTTATCGAACACCTAGAGTGCCATGGTTCAAAGCATTGTGTGTGCCAAGTGCATTGTCTACACCCAATCAAAGAAGTTAACAATCCTGAGCTTAGACCAAAAATATGAGTTTAGTCCATTCACAAACCCAACAACAAACACAAATTTCAAGAAACCATTAACGGACCTAAGCTATGGAGTGATAATCAACTCATAGCCTCCTATACGACTACTCACACATGGTTAATGAAAGCACAACGGAAAAACGTAGAGAAATACGAAACGTGACGAAGATGAAAATAAACTATGGATTTATATAGATTAGAGAAGTGCTTACAACATTAATGAACGCAAAAACCTTGGTTCTTGAGGATTGCAACCTCACAACTAGAGAGAAGGAGGAGCTCAAATGAGCTCAAAACAAAAATGGAGGTAGAGAGAGAGACTGAAAATAGAAGATTGCCCTAAAATCTGATGTTTGGGGCCTTTTATAGTCCCCCAAACCGTGTATACAAGGTCCAAAACGCCCGTAGAGATAAGTTGAGTTCGGGCATGAATGGACAAGTTGGGCTACAATTCAAGGGTTCAACAACAACAGTAACTCAATTTATAATCTTATAGCTTGATTCACAAATTCCCCTCAACCCAAAGGAGAGCAAACAAGGCACAAAAGGGGTTTTCTTCTTATTCCATCCAAGGTCAAGAAACTAATGAATGAGACGGTGAGTTTCAACAAGTAATTCAGTTAAGGGAGGCTTAAATGAACTTGGGAGCAACATACCACACCTCTAACATAACTATAATTTGATTTAAGAGGTTTTCAAACACAACCCAAGGCATAAATTGGAGATAAACCATTAGAGAGCAACACATCAACTTAACCACTATGGAAATTCATAAGGGAACAAGACAACACCATGTGGTTACTTTAAATGTGACTAGATATGGGTTTTTAAAAGAGTTTAACAAGAACATTTGTAGAAAATCAAGTTGAAAGCTATGCACACACATACACTACTAAAACACTTAGAATAAGTAGAAATCCCCTTACCTCCAAGCCTATCAAGCTCCAAATCAACTAGCAAGCAAACCCTAGCTTTTCCTCAAGCCCCAACCGGATTTCAAGCTCCCCGGAGTGAAATTGACGTGCACCAAGCTTCCCCACGCGTAGAGGGTCGAATTTTAGTGAAAGGGTGTGAAGGAATTTGATGGGAGAGGTGTAGATCTTGGAGGGAAGTTGAAGAAGATGAAGATGGAGATGAAAGAGAGAGGGCCGGGTCTATTTTTGGGGAGGGGGAGTGTGTCTCTCTCTCCCTTATAACCACACAAACACACACATAAAGAATAATCACACCCCAAGCCCACAAGTCACTTGTGCAGTGCAATTTGACCCCAACCAACTCACACACCAAATTAATCTAACACTTCAACACATTTAAACATTTTACACAATTTCTCACATTTCCCCAGTATTATTTACGGTAAAATAAATGAAGTTTTACGGGTCTTTACAGACTCGGATAACTCTTTAAGTTTTGAAAGTGAACGACTTGTTAGGAAATACATGTGTAGACACCCCAATTTGGAAGCTTCAGACATCTTTAAAAGTCTCGATGACGAAAAGAAACGCCCAAATGGAGTTTTGAAGCAATACTTGAACTAAGAACAAAGTCAACCCTGTCCACTGTACCGTGCCATACTCCCCCAAGTCCCGTGTGACCAATTTCAGCCCAAAAACCTAGCCGTTACTCATGTTTGCACCGCACGACACAGTTGACCCAGTCAACTATACCGCACGGTACTGACATAGTGCCGCACGGCACTGTTAGACATCAATCAAACCTGCAACACGTTACCGGCAGCTCTCTCTGTTGAAAAACCGATTCCTGCTGCGTTCTTGGTCCCTAAGGCACGCAAAGGTGCCGTGTAGCCTACCAAATAGGAGTGTAAACTTAGCCTTCCATGATTACACCTCTCTCGGCTCTCCCCTACAAATACCCGATCCATTTAACTGCAAAAACAAACGGAGAAGCTGGGAAAAAACTACTGGAAACTCTGTTGCTCCACCCAAGAACCCTCCTAAAAACCTTGCTAGTCAACACTCTGTTCAAACAAACCTGAACCGTGTCCAATACCCCGTCGGCCACCCTTCCTACCATCTCAACTCATACCCATTACTCAAGACCCCCATTTCCCAGCTTTACCAGGTCCATTTAACACTCACACAACCAAGTTTCAAGTTCTAGTTCGAGTATTCGCTTCGAAGCTTCATTCCCGAAGGTAAAAACTTCTGTTTCGCCACCGAAGTCAACTACTTTGGTATTCTGAGGGTAAGGCCAAGTTCAAAGAGGTTCCTTATACCTCCCTTGAGCTTGGTGTACCAACAATGTTCAACAAAAACCAGCCACAAGAATACGGAAGTTTTACAGTAGTGTTGTACAGTACTTCCATAGTGCCGCGCGGCACTTCTGTTTAAACCAAGTATTTTGGAGCCTTATTTCTCTCGGCCAATCAATGCCGTAGGGTGGTAAGGTATTTTCTGGGACATTTCCAGTCAAACATGATTTTCAAGTCTCGGTACATGGCTTTTCTCTCATGAGAAACCAAATTTTTCACTCCAAAATGTCAAGTTTTGCAAAGCTATGTACTGAAAACACTAAGCTTCCCTTTTACTGTCCAAAATCAAGCTTTTCTCACTGTCCAGCACAGTCCAGTTCCATACAGTACTACGGTACTACCATAGTACCGCACGGTACTGTCTTGCAAACTCAAAAATTTCAAAAACCAGTTTTGTTGCTCGGACAGTAGGAAAAGGTTAAGGCATTCCGTTTTAATTATTTTCTCGCATCATGCATATATGTTTATGTGTTTATTGATTATCTGTTCATTATTATCATTAATTGTTCGTTTGTTTACCGTTATTTCTGTTACTATCAACTGTTTATTTGAATAAAGTTTGGCAGTAAAGAGTTTTCTAAAAGTCCCAAAATATCTTGTAGAGACGGATTTTTATAGGGCACGTGGGGTGCATTTTTCGACCAAAACCTTCCCCACAGGTAACCTGGCTCCCGAACCCAAATCTCTAATTTTTCGCAGACCAAACCCTTTTTTTTTTCGGTGGCAAAAGAGTAATATTATTTTTCTAAACGGTTCCTCGGGTACCTAACATTTTCCAAAAATTAAACCCCGGGTGGCGACTCTAAATTTTGCTTTTTCCCTAATTCGCCTCTTTTTCAAAACAAACAAACAAAGCGTGGGCCCCGACCGTCCACAACATGTTGGTTGTGTGAATGAGCCTTTGAAAGAGATGTGATAACGCATAGTTATTGTGGAAAGATGAGACTTTATACTTTAAGGATTGGTATGTGAGTAACCTACGTGAATGTTTTGAAATAGAATAACAACACTTGAAGGTTGGTAGCAATAAATGAGTCACGATATGATAATGTCGGTGTATTAATACCAGAACCACCATTAGGTGTGTTGCTGGGCATGGGTAGCGAGGCCCGTGAATCTCGGTTTAGGCTAATACTAGAACCACCATCAGGTGCGTTGCTGGGCATGGGTAGAGAGGCCCGTGAATCTTAGTTTATAGTACCACCATTCGGTGTGGTTGATGGTACTGTGAATCGATGTATTGTGGATATGAGTATAGGGATCTATGAATCCTGACAGAGGAATACATGTCCCAAAATTGCCGAGTATGAAATGAGGATACAAAATGATAGTGTCAAGATGATAGAATGATGGACGATTTATGTTTTTGAGAATGAGATGAAGGGAGTCCTAGTTATCAGATTATTTATGAAGTTTGTTGACATGGAGTGTGTTACATCTTTTGAAAGCGTTCATGAAAGAATCTTGTAATCATCTAGTAAATTTGTTTTGGGTTGATGAGTTTGTAAATCATTTAACTCTTTTGAGACATCGACAAATGTAATAACTTAATACTTTCATTCATGTCGTATTTTGGGACAAGGGTATCCAGGTTAGACTTTGGTATTTGTAATGGAATTGGAACTATGTGGTGAGACTTTTGGAAGCAGACTATGGAAGTTTGTATTTATTATATTGAGAAAATGATTTGTTTATTGTCTTTGAAATTGAGGGCGTGACATAGGGAGGAGCTTGTTGTTCAGTTTGAGATACAGAATCTTGAGGAGCTTGACTACTTTCTTAGCTTGGAGGTATCAAGTGATAAAGAATGTATCTTTCTTTCTCAAGCGCACTATGTTAAGCAGATTGGAGAAATTAGCATGACAGATTCTAATTAAACAAGCAGCTACTCTAATGGAGCAAAACTTGAAATTGAAGGTTGACGAAGGGAAAGAGTTGAAAGATGGGCAAAGCTATCATATGTTGGTTGGAAGTTTGTTGTATCTAACTATTACAAGACCCGAAGTTTTTTTTCCTGTTGGGATAGTAATTAGTTAGTTTATGAAAAAGCCGTGCAAATCCCATCTAGATGTTATTAACAAGATACTTAGGTGTCTTAGTGGCACAATTTATTTGGTTCCAGTACATTAAGATGTTAACCTTAGTCTCAAAGGTTACACATATGCTCATTGGGCCGGAGATTCTATAACAAGGAGATCTACTTTCGGGTTTGTGTATAGCCTTGGATCTGCTGCTATTTCATAGTGAAGCAAGAAACAAGCAACGTTTGCATAGTCAAGCACTGGGGTAGAGTATAATGTAGCGACGCTTGGAAAGGAATGTGTTTGGTTGAAGAGGCTCATTGGAGGAATTTGCATCTGATAACATGAGTTCTTTTCAAATGGCTTCAAATCCAGTGTTCCATGCTAGAACCAAGCATATTGGAGTCCCATTAAAATTTTATCTGAGAGAAGGTGCTTGAAGATAAGATTGATTTAGTTAGAGTGGATACGAATGATCAGCTGGCAGATATTTTCACCAAGGCATTACCAAAGAAAAAGTTTCAGAAGTTCCAATAGTACGTATTTGGGCTTGGTTTCTCGTGTTAGCACGAAGGGGGAGTGTTGAAAGTTGTGCCAACTTTATTAGCTTAATTAAGTAGGCACACACATGGTTCATGTACATGGTTTGGTACATGAATGTATAGTTCAAGAGTCTTTTGTCAAGTTCAAGAGTCATTAGTGTTATTCATGCATGGAGTGTCATTCATGAATCTATTTATCATCTAGGTTTAAGTTCTTGATCCTATAAATTCTAGAAGTGTTTGTGTTATTTTATATCGATGTAGAGAGTGTTTGTGTTATTTTTTGCTTGATTACTTTTGTCTTTATTGAAAAAAAATTGAGTTTGGATCATGATTTTTTGATTTTTTGATTTCTCATCAAACTGAATAAAAAATCCACAAAAATTTAACGCGCAACAAACAAATTCATAAAAATTGACTAAATACATGGAAAAAAGAAGAAGCCAAGTGACTTATTTTAAGCCAAACTAGGACCAACCGTTTGAGCAGGGACGGAGCCAGGAATTTAACTAGGCACGGGCGAATTCTTTTTTCAAAATACATTGCAGGGGCGAGCCTAATGTAATTCATAGGAAATATTTTTTTTCCTATATAAAATTAGAAGTTTTTTTCCTTTTTGCAGGGGCGACCGCCCCTACTGGCCCCCCTCTGGCTCCATCCCTGCGTTTGAGGGTTATTTTACCTTCAACACTTGAATGGGGTCCATGGCCTACATCATGTTTTTAATAATATCACAATCCCTTTATATATCCAGATTCCCTGTCGATGCAACCTAGCGATGATTATTTTTTTGATCAACTGAGCCATGATTTTTTTTTTTATATCAACTGAGCCATGATTAGAATCGCATCATTTGTTAAGTTATTAATTGTCCTACTCTTATTTTGATATGATATTATTGGCCTTAAAAATATATGTTGTTTGCTGATCAAATACGACCACCAGGGCCAACTTTTGTTGGTTATTCTGTACGAAATTTCAATTTAGAGGTCCAAGCGTCAAATATATATATATATATTGTTTAATACAATTAATTATTAGTCCTCACGTGTACAATTAGTTACGTATTTTTTTTAAATAAAGAAAAGTAATCCAGTGTTCCATGCTAAAACCAAGCATATATATTGGAGTCCAATTGGAATTTTATCCGAGAGAAGATGCTTGAAGATAGTAATATTGATCTAATTGAAGGGGATACGACTGATCTGCTGTCGAATATTTTAACCAACGTGTTACCGAAAGTTTCAGAAGTTCTGAGAGTATTTGGTCTTTGGTATCTCGTGTTAGCAAAAAGGGGAGTGTTGAAAGTTGTGCTAACTTTATTACTCCATCCGTCCCAAAAATTTTGTCCGGTCCACAAAACGAAAACCTAAAAATAATAAGTCTTGGTACATGAATATACGTGGTTCATATACATGGTTTGGTACATGAATATACGTGTAGTTCATGTATGGAGTCTAGGGTCATTCATGAATCTATGTTATATACCAAAAACTCATAAAGAGCGAGGAGAAATACATTTTTTTTTAATTATGTGTAATTAAAGTTACGGTGTTTTTCTCCTCTACAAGTGTTGGATATAATTATTTTTCTTGTTCAAAGTTTTAATTCTTCCCCGGTCTTGGACGATGCAGTCTAGGGTTCTAGCTGCATATTGGAGAGTGTCCCTCTCAAGTATAAATTATCAAAGTGGAAAAGGAAAAACACAAGCTCGAACGCAATCAAAAAAAAGAAAAGAAAGAAGTAATTACGTTACTTTTCATTGACGGAATGGAAGCCGCGATGATTTCGAGTCGAAAATAACAAACATAGGACTTGAATTACCGAACCACTGCCGATGATTTACCAAGATATTATTAAAATACAAACGCTCTACCAAAATACTACGATACGAGCCAATCTAATAAATAAATAAACTCTCATTGAAAACCAGGTGTGTGGGTAGCTTACGCCCACCTCGACTAATCCTGTGAGACTAATGTCATTGTCCACTAACGAATAAATAAAACTCTGTGACTTGTTAAACTACGATGAGGATAGAGGGATAGAAACGTAATAATGTTCTTCCCCAACGCTGTTTCCGATTCGTAGCTACAAGCAGCTTGAGGGCACAACTTCCCCAACATTGGTTCCTCCAGCATTAGCACAAGAAGATAGGGCTGGTTCAGTCGAGCCCTTAAGATTTACACCGTCCAATATTATCCTGGTGCATGGGTACTCGCTACTACAATCAAAATTCACTGCGACTTCTGTCGCTGATGACCCGTGAATGTCCTGATACGTTACGTTGCTAATCTTCACACCTGAGACCTGCCCATTACAGATTTACAGGCAAAGATATTAGGTAAGAAAAGAGAAAAAAATAAAACAAAGATAGCAATTTCAAACTTTTTTCTTATATTCACTCTTTTTTCTTTTTTCTTTTTTCTCATTTCATGTATATCGTCTATATTATTTTATCATTAGCTTACTTTTTTACACATCAGATTAACGATAATATAGTAAATTCGCGTGAATAACAATAAACAGAAGAGTGCAATAAGTAAAAGGGGAAGTTTCAAAAAAATCAGTTCCCACAAAGAGTGATTCTATATGAACCCGAAAAATTTCTCACTAACCACAATAAGTTTTTGCACCCACTTAAATAACTTTGTCTAATCCCAAAATGTTCTCTTCTCTTCAAAAAGTTCTTAACCTAGATTAATTTTTTGTTCACTCACCTATCAACCCAGATCCCTAGGGGCACAAACTCAAGGGGGAGGCCGAGGAAGCATCTGATTGAACAATCAATGACTCGGATACCGCACTACAAGCCTGTATCTCTAATTCCATTTAGGAGAGTTATAGTCTTAATAAAAAAAACGAATACGTCAAACAAGTTTGATGCATGCATTAACTTTTCAAAAAAACTCGTATCAATTTCCCTTCGTCAAACAAGGTTGATATACATTTCGAAGCACTCTCATGCATTTCATTTTCGATTGTACTTGATTTCGATTTGCTATCATTAAGGATGAGTACTGAAACTTTCATTGTGGATCGGCAAAAAGAAAAGAAATCTTACTTGATGGGGACAATTGTTGTTCGGGCAGTAATGTTGGTCAATGGTGATGGGATTTTCGACATTGACCATAGTTATGTGCTGAAAAAGGACACTGCTAACAAATCCATTGCTAGGCCTGGCCCAAGTCTTTATTCTCACCCCATTTTGTGTACCCGTAAATGTAGCCGTGTTAACAGTCACATTGTGAACACCTTTTTCGTCGATGTCCCAGCCCAGACTCCCGATGCTGCAACGATTGTGTGGAAACAATAGACATGTTAGCACAACAGACATATATGTAAAACTATAGGTGTGTTTCTATATGTATTTATCTGTATGCTGTATTTTATATGCTATGCATGAATTTTCGGAATCGAGCTATGTTACATGGATCCTCCTACATTCATAGAGTAGGATCTGTGTCCGACAATGTTAGTTGGACATACATAACAAACGTATATAAGGAATGGAATCTACGTGTGTATCAATAGATTTTACCTAATACCATGGCCGGGGCCACAATTGATGTGCTGAATCCACAAATTGGTAGTGCCCGGACCGATCGAGATGCAATCATCTCCAGTAGCGATGTTGGAGTTCAAAATCGTGACGTCGGACGACGCTGCAACGTGAATGCCGTCTGTGTTAGGGCTATCGCCGGGGGCCAACACCGTCACTCCTTGAACTTGGACATGGTTGCACTCGTTGATAACAATGTGGAACATCTGACTATTGATTGCTGTTAATCCGCCGATGTATATGTTGTTCGAATCGCTGAATTCTAGTGTCTGTTTTTGCAAACACAAAAGAAAAGGTAATTATTATAACATAAATGATTTTTCCTAAATATCGAAAATAAAAATAAAAAAACACTCCATTTTACTTGATTTTTTTGCTAGATATGCAGTGAGATGAATTAGCGCTGTATAATAGCAAGGCAATAATAAATCGGAAAACTCTATGGTACGCCCCTTTTACCGTACCCCATTTAACGTACATATTTTTGGTACTTGCAACGTATGATCGATTTTGGTAATTGTTGCATATGTTTTTGGTCAAGTTGCAAACCTTTATGGATTCAATATTCACGTCACTGACTTTTGTAAACTTGTTACATATGATTTGGGTATTTGTTACAACCTGTTATGAGTTTTGAAAAAATCCACTTTTCAAGTTACTGTTCACAGAAATCTACAGAAAAATACGGAACAATCACCATAATCATGCATATCACCAAAAACAAACGTAGTGGGGCGGTCGGTACACATCTCCCCTTTTTTTTTCTTATTAATTCCCATCACTTATTAACATTTTCTTTTTTAATTTAATTAATAGAAATTTTAATTAATTATTATCACTCTATCATCTCCCCTTTTTTTTTTCTCGTTTCGACTCTACGCCAATAAGAAACAAGGCGGTGGCGAACTATGAATCCAGTATGCACCACCCCTACGCGTTGCCTTTCCTTTCGTTTTTTTTTTTTTTTTTATTTTGGAAAAATTACACGATCACATATTACCATATATGCATATTTGGTTAACCAAAATTAGAAAAAACCGTCAAATATAATTTACAGTTGGCCTTATCAATTACCAAAAATAACTAGTACACCAAAATAAGCACATTTTAATTTGCTCTCTTTTTTTCGGGGTTCCGGTTGGGAAATGATTTTCGGGAGTTAGGGTGCTAACTTCGTATGCTATCTCTTCACAGTGATGCCGTTGCTCGTGATGATCTTCTTCTTTACAATACCATAATCAAAGATTAATAAAATCTTTTTTTTACCCGTTCAAATGAAAGGGGGAAAAAACAGACGTAGTTAGATAGAATTGGACATGTTAAAAAAAAAAAAGATTGAATCAGACAGGATTACAACTCAGACAGAAGTGCAACGATATTGAAAAAATTATTTCATACTAACAATTAACAATGTGTTCACCCTACAAAAATATTTTGAGCGAAATCCACGTGTATTATGAGTAGTATGAAATAATGTTTTTTTGGTCTATTTCAGCATTTGTGACGAACAACGTTTTCTGACACAGAAAAGAGCATCCAGGGAAAAAATTATTTTCCCTTCTATTCTTACTACAAGTTACATTATTTGTGCATATTAATTTTATCGATACCCCTTAAATTTTTCTAATTTAAAACGTACCGTAGCTCCCTGAGGGCAACTCTTTCCTGAGGCTTTACAATCCCACAAGCCAGTTCCTTGACCATCAAGAGTACCACTGCCAAAAATGGAAACACCAGTAACATGTTCAAATACAATCCAGTTATCCGAACTTCCGATAACTTGGTAATCGGAGGGTGCCAGAAGAGTGCCATCGATACGAATGTGGATGGCGGTGTTTTTGCATTCATCACCGCCACTAAAAACTATCTTTCCAAGCAAGTATTTCCCCAGTGGCACATAGATTGTGGCCGGTTCTTCAGAGGCACAAGCTGCGCGCCATGCACTGAGGAAGGAGTCAGCCGAGTCGGTTGTTCCGTCTCCTTTGGCTCCTAGTGTCACCACATTGTATGTTGCTGCATTTGCTATGGAGAAGGAGAAGAAGATGAAGAGGGCCGTGAGGATAATACTAGTCATTGGTTGCACCATTTTTTTGTTGAGAGAGAGGTAGAGAGGTGTGCTTAGAAATGAAAGGGTTGAAGGGGTATTTTATAGGCTCTGAGAATGTTTGGAAAGTATGAAAATAAAATCAAGAGCGATATGGTTCCATACATATAACTATATTTTTTGAAAAGAAAATAGAATGTTTTCATTTTATTTTTTTGAAAACAAGTTGACACAAACATGATTTTTGTTTTTATTTTTAATTAAAAAAGTAGAAACTTGTTTACAAAAATAGAAAACAGAAAATTGACAGTGTTACCAAACAAGGCCTTAGTAACTTGAATTATATGGTCAGATTATGGTTTCTTCCAAAATAACATATGGACATATTAACTTACTTAAAAAAACACAAACGTATTATGGTTATACGTGCATGGAAGGAACTAATTTCCTTTTTAAAATGCAATATTTATTACTCTATAGAATTACTGTATAGAATTCGCGGGCTCTTTTTAATTTTTTGAACAGCAAAAAAAACAGCTTGCTGGTTCCTTTTGTGCTCCACATCGGGGCCGTTCAATTTTAACAGCTCATCAAGAGCAAAAGTACACAAACATTTTTATTGATCAACTATCAGTTGATATAATTTCAAAGAATATTTATCTTGAGATAAACGAGTTAATTTCTATCCAGCGCTGCAGTTTGTTTTCTAACATAAGTATATTACGAACTTGTATCAATTGATATGAAAATAACTCGAACTGTGTAATTGTTTTTTTCTCTACGAGTTCGTCGAAAATAAATTATTCCGATCATCAATTGATATAGGTTCGAAAATAGCTCACAAACCACGTAAATTGGACTCCCCCTCTTCTGGATAGAAATAAATAGGAGAATATTTTTGAGAAAGCATCTTTTGAAGTTGATTAACAAATTAATTGATCTCAATTAAAATTCCCCTTGGTGAAACAAATTGATATTGTCTTTTGTTTCCTTAAATGCTCTCAAATTGAAGCTGATTAACAAACAAATTGATCTCAATTACGTTTGAAATTTTATATGCCATATGCAGAAAAAGAAATAAAACACAAGTGCTAATCTTGAATGATTCTGTTTCAAGGTTTTAGAAAACGGCTGATACACAACGGTTTTTTGGGTTTTGATACCATTACAGTCCGATATGCGGGGATATCGCATGTGTATCGGTTGGTTCTTACTACGTATTGATCCGTTTCTGATTTATGGTTGTTACCGCCTATACTCGAATGTTACAGGTGATAACACTTGAATTTTTTTGGGAGAATGACGGATCAGTGGCACGGAGGGAAAGAAATTACGATTTAATGGTCATGATTTCGGAAATGACCATTACATGACGAGGAGAAAAATAATTTCAAATACATGGCATCTTATCATTGCACTGCCCAAAATATCCCTGAGTGTATTTTTTTGCTCAAATAATGCAAAAACCTAAGTGCAATGAGTTTGAAATAAGGTGCAATGTTTGTTCATACATGGTGCAAACCTAATTCAGTTACAGTGCAATGTTTGAAAGATCTGTCCAAACAGTTTGATTTGACCTCATCATAGCAAGACAAATTGACATAACCTAAGCGCTATGAGTTTGAGCTAAGTGAGTGCACAAAAAATAGCAATCTTTCCATTTAAGGAGCAATAGTCATTTTTTCAAAAAAATTAAATAATAAATAAATTTAGACATCATACGGGCAAATCAATCTTTCCTCGGGGTGGAATGGTATGCTCAAAGGAGCAAGAGCTTCTTCTTTTTTCTATCCTCATTCGGGTGCAATATTATTCTTAGAGGGTATCGTGTAAATTCACTCAAGGTGAAACGTTTCCAAATAATAAGGAGCAATTGTTATTTTTTTCAAAACAACAAATTAGATTTAGACATCATACATCTTCCTCAAGGGTGCAATGATAATCTCAAAGAGTACAATGTTAATTCACATTTACAATCCAGTTGTCCTCATTATACTATTTTGAAAGAGCACGGAAATAATTCACCCAATGTGCAATATTGTTTCATAAAAAGAGAAATGATTGCTTTCCAAGGGAAAAAATGGGATTAAGATTGCACATTGGCAACCCAGTGGACCTTATTCCGATGCGATATGTTATTGTCAAAGGATGCCATGTTATTTCACTTACGGTGCAAAATTTGTTAATACAAGATGTTTTCTTTTACAGTGCATTGTTGTTGCATGCACGACGCAAATTTGAGATTGCCCATCCAAAAAGATTTGATTTGATCTCACACTAGCAAGGCAAGTTGGACCAACGTTGTGCAGTTCTTTTATTGCAAGATGCAAGAGGTTTTCATTTACAATGCAATGTTGTTGCATGCAGGTGCAACTCTGGACAACTAATATTTCCAGGAACAATGGGAAGGGTGGGTGTGTGTTAGGGCTTAAAAAATTAGATGGGTATTTTGGACCTGTAATTTGTTGGTGCCATGTATGTGGAATTGTTTTTTCCTTGTCATGTTTTTGGTGATTTCAAAAAAACCATGCATGAAATCGGAATAATTACTTTTAAAAACCACTAATCTGGAATTTCCCCATTTTTTTCTTCCCTCAAAATTTTTAAAAAATTCACGATCATGAGAACCGATTCCTGTTACGTATCGTTAAATTCCCCAATATCGTTACATCTCGACGTTGCCATTACGTGTCCCGATATCGTTATTTAAAACGTTCCTTTTCCATATAGTGAGTGACAACATCCAAATTCCAACGATTTTGTGAATCCCAGAAGCAACAATTTTACTACTTGTTCCAGAAATTGTCTTATTTCCAAACTGTCTTAAAAACTGACTTATTATCTTTAATAAAACATGTCATTGTCTCATAATAAATCAACTCAAAAAGCCTTAAACTAGTTCTTGACTTAAGTCAATTTCTGAAACAAATTTTATTATTGATGGAGAATATGTCCAATTGATATGAAGTCAAGTTCTGCAAACTCATCAACTTAGATGTTACTGTCTCTATATAACATGTAGGAGTAGTATTGTTTTGTTTAGTGGCATAAATTGCTGGGTCAATATATAGCTAGGAAGCATGATTAGTGATATGGGATATGAATAGGACATAAAAACATTGGATATTT
The DNA here is from genome assembly GCA_036023075.1 of Gaultheria prostrata. Lineage (NCBI taxonomy): Eukaryota > Viridiplantae > Streptophyta > Magnoliopsida > Ericales > Ericaceae > Gaultheria > Gaultheria prostrata. The sequence continues at coordinate 36,336 of JAXBDA010000547.1, forward strand.
GTCTTGGTTTTGTTACATTGAGGCGTGTTTGGATGCCGGACTTGGCACCTGGATTTGTAATCCCGGGCCCACCCTACTCCACCGTTTGGCTCGTAAAGCTCACCCGGATTTTCGCCCAGATTTAAACACTGTTGAGATTGCAAATCAGGGAAGAGCCTGATTTGCTAACGACGGGGTCGATCCTATCGTTAGTAAATCCGAGAGATTTCGCAAATTTTGGTACCATATTACCCCTCCAAATCCACCCTCCTCCTCCTCCTCCTCCTCCTCTTCTTCTTCTTCTTCTTCTTTTTCTTCTTCTTATGCTGTTGCTGCTGCTGCTATGGCAGACGATGAAGATGAACAGAGGGAGAGAGAGGGTCACCAACAGGGATGATTCGGAGGAGATGAGTATTGAAGACGATCAGTGGTTTTCCATAAAAAAAAAAAATTGGTTTTCCATAAAAACAAAAAATTAGGGATTTGGTTTCGATTAGAGAGTGAGATGGGTTTGTAGAGAGAGAGAGAGAGAGAGAGAGAGGGAGAAATTAGAGAATGGGAGTCGATCAAAAATACCCAGTTGACGTTATTTACAAAGTGGGGAAAATGATCAAGTGCTTTGCCCACACCATCCAAATCTAACGGTCTATATTCAATAATTGCAATCCAAAGGCTAAAATAGTTATTGAATTAAATTTCACTTTCTATTTTTTTTAAACAAATATTATTTTTTAAATATGTAATATACTTTAAATATATTTATGTAATTATTATGTATTTATTCTATGTATTATCTATTTATTTTGATTATAATGAAATTAAACCACGTTTTCAATTAAATTAAAAAACTGGGGCAATTCAGTCATTTACCTTCTTATCCACCCTCCAAATCCCCCTTCTCAAAATACCATCCAAACACATCATACACAAATCCACCCTTCTTAGGAAGTGGGCCCACCCTCATTACAAATTCACTTTCAAATCCACCATCATTACAAATCCACCCAAAATCATCTCCGGCATCCAAACGGGACGTTAAGGAGCAGTTTTTTAGCATTGTACTAGGTACACAATATTTTTTTGGTACTAGTACTAGGTACGCTGGTGACTTTAAAAATCAAGTGAAGTTGATAGTGAAATTTGACTTTTCCTAATGGTCGAAAGGCATAAAATATTTGAGAAATTGCAAAACTTGATTTTTATACGACGAATATTTTATACATATCGGAAGGAAATTGATATTGCATTGCATGTTGTTCGATACAGCTATATACAATACAGATCTGACTGCTGTTTATAATTATCCACGCTTCATTGGTGAACAAAGTAAACTAAATTAATTTTACACTTTGAACAATAGTTGAGAAAAATTCAAAGTAATTTTTGTAATTTGGAGATCAAAACCTTGATTTTCGGGCCAATTGTTTTTTATTTCAGAAAACATCTTATTTATATTATAAAACAGAGCGAAAAATGTTTAGGTGCACAAACACAAACAATTCTTGAGCAGTCTGATCAACATATATGTAGAAGTTGTACACCTTGTTTTTGTATTTCAGAGAATATCTAATTTACATTATAAAACAGAGCAAAAAAATGTTTAGGTAATGTACAAACAAAAACAATTTATCCATTCTCTCTAACTAGTTTTTAGGCAATATATTCTTATTTAAATGTTGTCTTTTACGATCAAATTAGAAAGATTGATTCTGTTTGAACCCATAAAAGTTCCTTTTGCCCCAATTTTCTTCTACTCCCAATTCAAAATTTTAATCCTATCAAATTCGGGCTCCGTTCAGTTGTCAAGAATATTGTGCAGAAAAGTCATTCCTGGGAAAAGTGAATTGAAGTGAAGTAAAGGAAAATAAAATCTTTTTTTTTTGTGAGTGTTCATTTAACAAAGGAATTATGTAGGCAAAGTAAAAATTTAGTTGTTCATTTGCCAAGAAAATGAAACTTACGGGAATCTTATTTTATCCTTATTGAATTATTATTTCGAATAAAAATAATTTTTAGAGCTATTTATCAGGGCAAAAAATTAGTACATACAAATTGCTACCTTTGAATCAGCAGGTAAAAATCAGTCATAGAAAAGAAAAATATTTAGTTTGGTTTGGCTTAATAAGCCAGTTAATTCTTTTTTCTATTCAATTTTTTCATATCTATTTGTTTCGCCTCAAATTTTGTGGATTATTAGTTCGTCTCCACGAGAGGAATCAAAAAAATAAAAAATAACGATTGAAACTCAAATTTTTTTAAAAAGAGTATTCAAAGAATTTTGAGTTTTGATCATAAATTTTACTTTTTTGATTTATCTCATCTAGACGAACTAATAATCGACAAAAAAATGATGTAAACAAACAAATGCAATAAAAAAGGCCAAATGGCCGACTTATTTGGATGCTTAAAAGATAAATAGATAAGATAAAATAAAATAAATGTTAACCAACTGTAATTACCTGTTTGTAAAAAAAAAAAAAAAAAAGACTGATAACAATATAAAACCATACATCTGTAAAACCAACGTATTACCTTTGTTGCCTACATTTATAGTAGAAAATAAAGAAAAATGGAGAATTGTACGAATAAGGGAAATAAAGGAGTGAGGGAGAGCGTTGGCGAAAAAACCTGAGAATGAAGGGAGTATTGAACTTTCCCGCGACACTAAATTCCATATATTTTGCAAGACCTATTTTAAAAGAAAGCGAGTCCTGGTGGGAAAATCATTTTCCTGGTAACTGAACACTCCAAAATATATGGGAAAATTAACTTTTCCATCATTTCTTGACAACTGAACGGGGCCCTAATCAGTCTAATTGTAAATCTCACGCCACATCAGAGTATCATCGAACTAAGGGGTGCACACGGGCCCAACCCACCATTATTTTAAGGGTTTAGGATATGTTCGTAGAGCCTAGCCTAATTCAGAATTCTATGTAGGGGACTATGTTCATGGCCCTTGGAAAAACCGTGAAATGAGATTCGATTGTGCCTTGCTCGTTAATGACTTATAATTTGGTGAATAGTAGAATGAAAACTGAAATGTTGATAATTCTGAGGAATTAAACAACAATAACGTAAATACAAGAAAGTAAACAAAGTTAACTAACACCGTGATTAGTAGCTTGGAATGTGAAAGGGAAATATAAAGTGAAGAAACTTGAACAAATGTGAAATGGAAAGACAAGTGCTTAAAATGAAATTTGTGAGGCGTGGAGACTTTGGCTTGCCTTTTTTTTTTTTTTTTTTTCTCCTTTTATAGCTATGAAGTCCCTGGAAAAACTACATAATGGCCTGTGTAAAGGCCACGACCGAACAGTTAAAGTAACCACCTCTACCTATTGGAATTCTGCTACCATTTGCAAAGGAACAAACTCTCACATCTTCTCACATGCAAGCTTGTCATATGTTGTTCTTTATTATTGGGTAAAGTGTGGCCTTATATAAGGCACTCTTGTGTGAATGTAAAAGTTGAGAGAAAAACAAAAACAGAAGTGAAAGTCCTTTCCTCTTTCACTCAATCTCTCTCACGCTCTGCTCTCTCACTTTTTTTTTTAACAATTTCTAATTTGCTTCCTTTGGCCTCGTACACCAGTGGGTCTATCCCACAAAATTTCACCTGTTAGTCACCAAAAATTCCTTAGCATATTTTGCACCCAACATATTTTTGGCATCAGAGCCAAACCCCTTTCCTTTTTTTTTTGATCTGGTATCCCTTTCCTTATACTCCAATCTTTTGTTGTAACCACGACATCAACAAAAATAATGACTATGCTTCAAATCTAATACACATATTTGACGGAGAAAGCTACAATTATTGAAGCATTCAAATGATAACTCTCTTCATTTCCCAAGAGCTATCGGAAATTGTCAAGGATGGATTTGCGGTCCCGAAAGATACAGATGTATTAGCAGCTTTTACACGAGCCAAACAAAAGGAGTACAAGGAGAATGTGAAAAAAAGATGCAAGAGCTTTTCTCAACTGTTTGTCGGGTGTTGAAAAAATAAAGGAAACCGCGAAGGCCTAAACAAGAACGTCAAGGCCTGAGCAATCTAATGCGGGCGTGCCAGGACTGGATTGCAGTCTAATTGTTGAGATAGTTCTCGTGCCTTCTCCTGACTTCGTATCTTAAGCGATTGGCGTGATCTAAAGGGCAGAACCACGCGAATTCGCCGTGCCTTAATGAAAATGACTTATAATTTCCCAAATGGTTTGGAAAATGGATAAAAACGAGATAAACTAAAGACCAAACTTTATTAATCGAAAATTAACAAAGGCTTGGAATACAACGGAATATGAAAATGGACGAGTGCTAGCTTGAGCTAAGCAAACGTTTTGAAACAGAAAAAGAACAAAAACAGTGAAAAAATCTACAAGAGTGGAGGGATAAAACTCTGAGTAGCTAGAGTGATTGAAAGCGTGAGCTTTGTGGTTGAGGAACCCGTAATCCTTCTTTGATTTCTGAATTTATAGGTCATGGGTTCATAATCTTCTGTTAATGCTTTTTGAATTTCAAATTCTCTTATCAATGAACTTGTTGCTCGGATTGGAGATAGAACTCCATTTTAATCCGTTAACCTCCATTTTTTGAAATTCAATTTAGACTTTGCAATCTTTCCCTCCATGCTGCACGAGCTCATGGATGGAGAGTTCACTTCGGGCAGGCCTCTTTATCTAACAAACGTTATCCCTTAATTCATGGAAGCTTAACGGCGAAAGAGGCCTTATCTCTACCAATTCTTATCTTATTGCATGGGGAAGCTTTTGTAACGATCCTTCCCTCTTTTCTAGGGATCAAACCTTATCTTTATCTATTTAGGCTTCAACAATAATTTTCAGAAATTAATAAGATGATTATTTTCTGATCTAAATTAAACCCCAGCCGTGCTAACTTATTGTATTAGGCCTTGTCAGCCTTCTGAGGCCTTTACATTTTAGGCCTCAAAAACAAATGGATCCTACTCTAATCTATTGTGACAATATGTCTGCCATTGCCATGATGAAAAATCCCGTATTTTATGCCAGAACAAAACATATCGAGCTTCGCCATCACTTCATAAGAAACTTGGTCGGAAGCGAAGAAATTCAACTGAAGTTTGTCAACACAAACGAGCAACTTGCCGATAGTTTTACTAAAGCCACTTCGTCCGAGAAGCTAGAGCAGTTTAAAACTTACTTCCACATTACAAATAAAGTGGGGGTATTAGAATAAATAATTTGTACTAAGTCTTGTTAAGGTGTCGGTGCATGGAAGATATATTTGGGCTTGGTACATACAACCATGTCAATGTAAATGGAAGGCAAGGACGATGATTCGATGAACTTTGATTCGGATAAGGACATGGATGTCAAGGATACTCTCCAGTGTGTTTCTGGCTTTGGCGACGGGGCTCTGCCAAATGAGAATATGTCTATTACTAGTCCGATCTCTAAGGTGCAGGAGTTGAATTCAGGTGATGGAAATAGGGGCTGTGTTGGGGTGATGTTTCCTGTGGAAGACCATTCTAGGCATACCGGTTGGAATAGTCAAGAAGGGACTGGAGTTCCGGGGAAAAAATCAATCGACAAAGCTGTCCAAAAATTACAAAGGAGGTTAAATAGAACGAAAAGGAAGATTAGGAAGCAGAAGATCCTTACTGAGTTTGGGGTAAAGGTTAACAAATTGGCAAATAGAGATTTGGACGTTTCATCGTACTCTCTGTCTTCTCAGGATATTCGCAATAGGAACAAATCTCTTCTCAAGGAATCTAAAGAGCTTTCTTCTTCTTTCATTTCTTCTCGAAACATTCAGAGTGGGAATCCTCTCTTCAAGGAAGCGCGCAAGACCTTGGATTTGGCGCCCGTTTTAGGCTTTAAAGTTAAAGGGGGCAGAAATTTTATTCTAAAGCAATTTGTGGAAATGCAGGAGGAAGAAATGGCGGGTAAGATTGATGCTCTTGCTAACTTGGAGGAAGGTATTTTCTCAGAGGAAGATGATGATTTTGGTGATAGAGATTCTCTTTCTCTGGAATTTTAATGGCGGGCTTTGGCGGTTTTTGGCTCCTTTTCTAGCGCTTCCAGTTTTTTTTGTCGGTTGTTTTCCTTTTGGTGTTTGGTGTATTCTTTTGTTTTGTGGTTTCTTCTGTAGTTGGTGAGCTGTTTGGTTTTGGTCCTGTAGTCCTTTTTGGTGCTTTGGTTGGCTTCTTGCCGACCATTTGGGTGTGGATCTCGGGTGGCTTTATGCCGGTGTGCCTGTGATCCTTTTAATCTTTGTTTCTTTCTCAAAGGTTAATAAATTTCTTTTTGTCGATCAAAAAAAAAAAATACTCCCTTTGTCCCAATTTGTTTGCTCACTACGAAACTACGTGTAATTTTCAAACTAAAAATTAACGTATTTATCAAAAAATAATTTTTGAATTTTTTTTGCACCGTATTAAAGTTTTCAATCAGATCTATCAAACAAGATCCACATTGATTAGAAAATTATTTTTGCAAATACATTATTTTTTAGTTTGAACATTGCACGTAGTTTGGTAGTGAGCAAACAAATTGGGACGGAAGGAGTAACTAGCATCAGGATGAGGTGCAGCTAGTATGTTTTTTTAAGAAGTGATAAAGCATTGCTCCCATGCCTTGTCATATGTTGTTCTTTATTATTGGGTAAAGCGTGGCCTTATATAAGGCACTCTTGTGTGAATGTAAAAGTTGAGAGAGAAGCAAAAACAGAAGTAAAAATCCCTTTCCTCTTTCAGTCGATCTCTCTCGTGCTACGCTCTCTCTCACTTTTTTTTTTTTAACAATTTCTAATTTGCTTCCTTTGGCCCCACAAAATTCCCTGTTAGTCACCAAAAATTCTCTAATATATTTTGCACCCCAACACTTCTGAACATTTTGCAAAAAATGGGTATAAACAAACATATTCAAGGATAATTTATATTTCCTTGTAATCAGCGTACAACAGCAGTTCCTATGTCCAAAACCCAAAATGAGTACGGAATTTTATTCAATCAATTATACAGACTATAAACGAAATTAGCATATGCTTCTTCTTCTTCTTGTACCTTTCTATATTTAGTCTTACATAGAACTTTGGAATGTGATGCATATATTAATGACAAAACTATTTTTGATTGTGCCAAAATCCTAATGCGTAAAATGTTTGTACTTATGTGCAATGTACACGCCATTAATGCATTAGAGCTTTCGCATGTATTGAAATTTTGACACAACCAAAAATTGTTTCGGCATTATCACTACGTACCCTATGATAAATATTAGCATATTTACTAGAAGCAGCTAGTAGGCTCAATTAATCCGGAAGCTGTTCCTTCGGCATTCACGCATGATGCTTTTGCCTGTTGATCCTTGTTGCTCAGATTCACTTCTTCCAACTTTATCTCACTGCATGGACGTTTTTTACTGCAACTAAATTTAACTGCGACTATGGTTGCCGATGTCCCATGAATATCTTGATATGTCACATCGCTAATCTTCACGCCCGAATTCTGGAAAAAAAAAATCATATTGTAAAATTTAGCGCGTGTATTTGACCCCTAAACGAATTTTTTTCAAAATACACTGGTAATTAATGGAGTAATATTTAGGGACTTTTATTTAGTTTGTCATCAAAATTCAAGGGGTTAATTATTTACCTCCACGAGAGGAATTAGAGAAAACACGGAGCGAAATTGGAAAAAGTAAACATATACTATAAGACAAACAAATTAATATTTTAAAAGAATAATTAATATATGAAATTTATGAAACTTTGAACAGAAAAATTGGGAAAACAGAACAAAAAGACAGTGGCTATAAATACCAAAATGTTCATCTAAAGACTCACACACCCTTAATTATAATGTTCTCTTTTTTTATCAGCCACCCTTAATTTTAATGTTAGTGTCAATTAGGTATGACGATAAACGAAAGATAAAATTTGATAATTATAATTTCTTTTCCACTACTGCCCTCAAGAGTACATACCTGATTGGGGCAATTGTTGTTGTGAGGACAGTAATTTTGGTCAATTATGATGGGATTTTGAACATTGACCATTACAAAATGCTGGAAAATAACTCTGTTAACAAAGGCATTAGTGGGTCTACCCCATGTCTTTATCCTTACGCCGTTCTCTGTACCCGTGAAAATAACGGTTTTAACCGTCACATTCTGCACTCCAGGTTCTTGTATTTCCCAACCTAGGCTGCCAATGCTGCATGCACCAATATTCGTAAGTTAGTATTTTTCTTTGTACCTAAAGAAAAAATAGAAAAATGATTTGAATTCGAATTTCTTTTGCAAAATATGATAAAGTGATGAGCAACATTATTACTTTGCATAGGCCAGCTTTTTGTCCGTTTTTCCTTCTCTAAGTATTTTTATTTTTTATTTTTATTTCTCTCCTCGGAAAACAAAAATAACAAAATATTTTACCGATCAGTGATACGTATGTTACCTTATCCCATGGCCTGGGCCACAAGCAACATTTTCGATCCACAAATTAGAGCTGCCAGGGCCTACAGAGATGCAATCATCACCGGTGGCGATCCTAGAGTTGAGGACAGTGACTCCAGAAGATAGTTGAATGTGAATTCCATCTGTATTTGGGCTCTTACCAGAAGCTGAAACCTTCGTACCTTGTAACTTCACATTCTGGCAGCCATCAATATTGATATGAAACTTTTGACTGTTTATTGAAGTCACTCCATTTAGGACAATATTGTTGGAATTGTAGAAGGCAAGTGTCTGCGGTCGGACGATAGACACATAAAAAGTTAGTTATCGTGATCCAACAAATCCATGGGACACTTGAATATATATGAGGCTTGGTCAAACTATTGGTGGTAAAGTGTAATGATTACGTCTCTACTTACAATATTAAATTTCTCAAAATGAATAACAAATGGGGACAGAGGTATTAATGCTTATAAAATAACATTCGTGTTTAACGTGTAAAATAAGGGAAAAAATAGATGTACTAACACTTGTACTAACAATAAAAATTGGTAATGGAGGATGGTTTTGGGAAAACATAGAAGTGTCAATATTAATATTACTTTTATGTATGGAGGTTTTTTCCTCGTACGGAAGGGGGATTTGCTACATTGAATTACTTTATGTATGACATGTGAATCTATTTTAATATATAAAGGGAGAGCACCAGTTTGGTGTTTTTTTTTTAAGCCTATCACAAAAGTGTTTCCGTCTTTTACCCTTTTAATTTTTTTTAAAAAAAACTTATACTTCACTGCACAAAAAATAACTGACAGGGCAAGAACGGAAAACAACCCATGCCCCAACTATCCATCCCACGTTCCCCTTAAAAATTACTCATGCCAGTTTCTTCTCCTTTCCACAAGCACTTATGGTGACATCATCTTCTTCACTTCTTTGCCCATTAATGGCCAAGCATTTTTTTCACTTCTTTGCCCATTAATGGCCAAGAATTATTATTTTTTTGTTTGTGAACACAACCAAGCCTCTCATTACCCATTAGGAGCGTGGTTTCGCTCTTTCCCCGCGCAATTGTACTTACTATGAATGCAGACTTTCTATTTCTCTTTTTTCCCGCGCAATTGTACGTACTTACTATAAACACAGACTTTCTACTCTATTAGTACCCTTTATGAACAGTACTAATGGCGCAGCACTTGGAGCAAACCAAGCAGCAACCTCCAAAAAAAATTTAGTGTGGCCGCCTCATCTACAAGCCGTTCATCATTTTCCTTTACCAAGGTTTTTCCCCCTTTTCTTTGTTTGTTTGTTGAGGTCACACTCTCTCTATTGGCTTTTATTTTGGTAGAAAAAATGTACCGGGAAAAATAACGTTACTAACATTGCATGTTTAAATTTTATCTTATTTCGCTCAATTTCCCATCGCAGAATTTTGTCTTCCTCCGTTTTAATTTTTTGAATAGTTAAAAAGCAATTATTTGAATTGTTACCTTCTTTGAGAATGCACAATGGATAATTTCCCCATAGAAAACCTTCCTACCAAATGAACGTTTATTATGCCTAAACGTCTTCAAAACAAAAACCGGTAGGACTAGGGGGGAAAATACAGTGTTTAACCTTTTTTTTTTTCCCTTCCTTTGTTTAACTCTTTTCAGTTATTATTGGCTGTCATATGCAGTTGAATCGTACAATTAAAATAAGAGGTAAACGTAACTGAACCAAAAAAGGAATTATGTTCGGGTTGATCGAGAAAAATCGGTGGCAACGGTGGTGTTAGCATACTAATGTATTATTTAATTACGTGCAATCTGTCAGATTACATTGCTTAAATATTTATCTGTCAAAAAAAGATAATGCCATGCACAAGCGATCGAACGATAAGCCGGAATTTTTTGTGCTTAATTTTTTATTCAACGTTCAACTTGCACACGCATTGCGTGTGCCCCAACCTCTAATTAAAATAAATTTGCATTGTATTTGCTGACGATAACGGTAATTGAATTTTATAAATAAAAAAAATACAACGGTTATTGAAAGCTAAATTGAGAAAAGTAGTTTGGCCCCACTTCCACTCTCCCTCAAAATCAAGCAACTAGTGGTAAAACACTTCAAGAGCAGTTAAAAAACTGTCACCCCACGTTCTCAGTGAAAGAAAATTTTAATACAATATATGAATGATAATATACATATGTTATTAAATCGAGAACCAACTCGAGCTCGATTAATCATAGCTCGGTTTATATTTATCGTGTTTGTGATTTACTGAATTTTAAACGAGCAAAGATCGAATACTCTAAAGCTTTACTCGGCTAATTTGTACCCGTAAGATGACTTGGCCGGATTAAAAAAAAGTGGGTAAATGGAAGTTTTTTACATGGATGTTGTAGTTTTAGTGTAACGTACGTACCGTAGCTCCGTTAGGGCAATTATTGGAGGAAGAAGCTTTGCAAGCCCACAAACCAGACCCTTTGGCATCAAGTACTCCACCATAAATAGAAACCCTACTGACCCTCTCAAACTTGATCCAACTTCCTGCATTTCCGATCTCCCAATAATCAGATGGAGCCACAAGTTTACCATCAATCCGAAACGTAATCCCTTTGTTGGTGTCACTACAATGCTCCCCATGGAAATAAGCTTCGCCAATCAAGTACGTTCCGGGTGGCACGTAGATAGTGGCCGGAGTTTCCGAGGCGCAAGCCGAGGCCCATGCGCTCAAAAAGGATTTTGTCGAGTCAGTTTTCCCGTCTGGTTTGGCTCCTAAGTTCACCACATTGTATGTTATCGCGTTTGGTAGTAGTGATTGATATATCAAGAAAGTTGTCCAGAGGACGGTAATTGCACGATAACTCCTCCGAGAGTGCTCCACCATTTTTGTTTGAGAGAATGGTGCAGAATACTTAACTTGATGTGGTTAATTAAGGGCTGAGGGGGGGTTATGTAGAGGGTTTGGATGCATGAATCTCGCTGGCTCCCAAGTATGAATCAAAGAAAGCCAAGCAGTTGCAAAATTTGGGAGGATGTTGTTTTCCTTGTAATAGTATTTTTCAGGTTACAACAATTTTGGAGGGCGTTTTTAAAATTTGAAGGTGTAGGAAACAAAGGGTTGGCGGCCCTGGTTCTTTTAAGTGGCGGCTTCAGGAATATTTTTAACATGGTATTCAAAAATTATCTTAACTCTAGTAGCTATATTAGTTAGTCAGTCACAATTCCATGTTGTAGGCAAATTTTGTATTTTTCGGCCAAGTAATCGTAGAAAATTGTGTGGCGATCGAATAGGTTCGCACCGATCTTTTTGGACACATGCTCTTATTTTTTGTGCGATATAGAATTGATTATTAGTAAGAGAGAAGCCAAATCTTGATGTCGATAGCAATACATACTCTTTTTTTCTCTATATATTTTTTCAATTTTTATAAGACTGTGTAATTTGCTTTGAGCTAATGTATGTGGTGTTCAATTTTGATAGTACCACGTAAATGTACATGTAATATCATAGATATTAATAGCATTAATACGTAAATGCCATTAATACATTTTTGCGATATAGTATATGTACATACCATTTATAGGTTTTTTTTTTTTTTTGATCGGCTATACCATTTATAGTTGCTAATCGAATGAAGCAAGGGTACCTATTAGCACGACCGATATTAAAAATAAAAGACTTTCAAGTATTCAATTGACCATCTATGGGAAATTATGGGGCATCTAGGGCTTTAATTTGATAGTTTACATTGCATGTATTGATTTGTGGGATGATCTTTTTGTGTAGGTGTTCAAAAAAATTCGGTTGGATGTTTAAATATTTATGGATATGGTGCTCAAAGACTTCCCGCTTCTGATATGAGACAGGATGTCAAAAACGCGTAAAAAGAGCTGTGCAAAGAACTGGAGTGATTAGTTCGGTTTATCGGGACACTCTGATTTTCAGGAAAAAGAAAAACATTGTCTCTAAGGTTTATTAGTCCCACTAAACTGATTGTGTTTTCAATTTATTTATTCTTAATGCAGGCAAGGCATATTCTGCTGCAGGCGGGCGGATGGGCAATGAATATGAATTGGAGGTTCAGATAAAAAATTGAGTCTCTGATATAAGTGGCTATTTATTGGATAGTCCCATAGTATCATGGCGCACGCTGCCGGCGACGATCAAGGCGAAGGCGTGGCTTAATGATTTCCTGGGCTTTGGCCTCCGTCCCAATCCGCACCGGTCCACACCCCAAGTCAATCGTCCACCACATTATGTAAATCACTCATTGTCTCGTACCTAACAAAAGTGTATGATAATTATTCCTATTGATAACTTTTGCTACGTAAATGGTTGATAGTACAACGTAGGCAAAGCCACATGATAATAAATCGGTGGAAAACATTATCGGTCGCCGAAGGTCATATGTCGAATAGGGTTTAGAGAGTAATAAGCAAATTAATTTGTTTAGACCCACCCAAAAAAAAAACACTTAATTAATTTCTGCACGGAATTTCTTTTTAATACCAGAAGACCTTTTTTTAACCATCATATTACAAGACATTGGTCCTGATTATTCATACATCTTGATGTGAGGAATTAAACAATTTAATTTTAAAAGATAATGTTGAGCGACTTTCTAATTAAGTTTTGTATCATAATAAATTTTCTGTATAGATTTCTCTACTCGAGATAAATAAACAATTCAAAAGATTGAAGCAAAACTAATGAGTCAATTTAGGACAAACTTAACCTTCCAATTACGAGCAATAATATGGTGACGATATTTGATGAAAATGTCATGGGTCAAAATTATATTAGTATGATAGTGAGATATACTTTTACGTTGAAGATACACGAAAGAAAATTTCTCCAAGATTACCATCACGTGGTGTTTCAAAGCCCTCCCCCAACCCTCCCCCACCATATATCGTTAAGGGAGCCATACGCTAATTAAGTGTCCCAAGTTAATAGGGATGGCAATTTCCCTATATCCAGTGGATAACCGCCCCGCCCCGCTCATATGGAGGCGGGGATCACCCAAAATTTTCCCCAATAGTAGCAGGTATAATAGGATATGAAGAAAACCCGCTCGGATATGGAGCAGGGATGATTTTGTTATCCCCACCCCCGAATACCCGTACCCGCCTCATACCCTCCCGTACTCAGTTATACATACTACATATACTATATTATACATATACATATAAATAGGAACATGCGTATAAATCTTTAGTATAGTTATATATGTAAACAATTATCTCTTTAATTAACAAATTTTATCAATTACTACCAACCATTGACTACTTAATATTCAAAAACTATCAATTGAGATTATATTTTTAAATATTAATATTAATTTATTTTCATTCCTCACGTCTTAGTTTTTTTATTTTTGGATATGGGTATATTCGGGGAATCCCAGATCCCCATCAGGAGGTGGATTTGGTTCTTTATCTAATATACCCAATGGGGATGGAGGCGGGGATGGCGAAAGACCCTCCACTTGGGTACGTATCGATTATGGAATAGGGTCCCCCAATCTATACCCTACCCGTTGTCATCCCTACAAGTTAATCACCCTACTCAAAAACAGTACATTTCGTACGTGAATTCAATAACGTACCCAAGTAAATTTACTTTTATTAAAATATAAACGAGGAAAAACCTAGATAAGGTAGTTGGTATTTTTCAACTCAAAAAAGTTATACCAGCTTTCACCCTAAGTAATTACATTCAATTAACTTGTTAATGTTACGTACTCTCAGGTTTGGAGTGGACTGTATGATAGCCGCAAATTCCATGTTAAATGTTTGATTGGTTTTAAAGAGAACTACGACACGTAAGAAAAAGGATTAGCAATGTGTCTACAGGAATGTCATCCCTAACAATTGCATCATTTCGTTTTCCCTTCCCATTGAACTCTTTGGGGCCACTAGAATTATATCTGATCGTTACCTCCAGGGTCTCGGAATTAATTGAGATGTGCACAAGCTAACTCGGACATCTGGTTACCAAAAAACCAAACAATTGCATCATTCACCATGCGGGCACTCATTGAGAAAAGCACAACAAAAAGAAGGTAAAAATAAAGAATGGATGATGATTCAATAGCGGATTCAAGAATTCCACACTGAGGAGTCACCTTTTTTTTTTTTTCTACTCGATAGCAAGAAGAAATATATTGAAACTCAATAAGAGTATATCGAGAGGAGGGTGAAAAAGGTCAACATAAAGTTGAAAACCCAACATCAAACGGGCCAAGGCCCAAGCATCTAGTGGGCCAGCTCAACACATCAAATGGCCTAGCCTAAAAATAGCATACCCAGTAATACAATGAGGTTACCCAATGAGACAAAGCTCACACTTAATGGGCCTAAAATGCCCTGATTAAAAATACAGCCCATATCTCCAACACAAACCCTAAACAAAAATAGATCGGCCCCACCACCACGCCGAAAAATTGCCACCGCAACAGTACCCATCAATCAAACGGCAATGCCACACCCCGCCGAGAGTCCCTCAACATTATCGGACCCCAGAAATGACCACCGAGGAGCCGCCAATCCGGACCTCACAAACGACCAAGGAACCAACAAGTGAGGAGATCCGCCGCTGCCCACCATCGCCAGAGAAACCCATGGAAGCACCGAGCAATGACAAGATCCAAGCCACAGCGACAACCGTGAGGTCTCCACTTGCCGTTAAGCAAAACCAGAATCACACAAGAATGATACACGATGGGAGCATAAGTTTGGAAAAAAAAAATCAGTCTAATATAACGAGAAGATAAAAAAATACTCTCTCTGTCCGGATTTGTTGGTCCACAAACAAACTTTTTCAAATCCGAAAATATTTGTCCATTTGCAAAAGTTAAAGGGTAAAGTATGAAGAAAGTACACAAAAAGTGATGGAAAAAAAGTAATGGAAAAAAAATTGGAATCCCCAAAATGGACCAACAAATCCGGACGGAGGGAGTAATAAAAACATTCTTCATACATCAGCACACAAAATTAGAGATGCTGATAGGTTCCTCGAGTTTGGTCACGAGGAAGTGGTTACTCCTAGTGATCAAACTTGGTTCATTCGACTCACTTCGAACCCAAACTCGATGCGTTGAAAGGGAAAAAGGTGCTCGGAGAGCAGCATGTCCATGCATGAAATTCCGCGACCGGAGTTCCTCCAAATATCATAGGAATCTGAAGAAAAAAGCATCAACGAACGGGACTTGTGTCAGTCCATCCCACGTGCAAGTGTTGGGAAACGAATTCCAGAACCCAATAACAACGCATACAGATTAGACAAAAAAAAAACCTGAAAACCCTACAAAACGGAATTAGGATTTACCTCATGTCCGTAGACACGAATGAACGGTGGATTGGTTCTTTTTTATTGAATCCGATTACTGCACTTGGTGAACTCCGCTTGATCATACCTTAGGATCTTCTGCCATAGTTCCTTATACCTAAATTCTCGTATGCGATTGTGGACTCTTAGATATGTTTATTCTCTCTCTCACAGCCCACTTTTTGTTCTCTAAAAAACGTGTGAGACCTAGAGAACATGACAGTATATTTATAAGGCTAGGGCATGGACCTTAGGAGAAATAAATCTGAATTCCTTGTGTAAATAAGAAACTCTAATCCTATCAGGATTCTATTTCTTATTTTACAAATTATAATTCATACCACTAAAGAATTATAATTGCACTCTCATCCTTACGTCAACTATATTTGGAGCTCGTTATTAAATATTTATTAATCTCTCAACGTTAAGATTACAGATACCCCTTGATTAAATTAAATTACAGATAATTATATTTAATCTACATCTTATAAAATACATTGAGACTTTCCATCTAACATATTCGAAATGTCGGATACAAATATGTACCTGCATGGTTTGACATAACTGAAACTTATAAGCTTATTAAAGGAGGCTTCATCATTTCCTTACCGGGATGTGGATTCTATCAATAATTAATATCCATATATATCATGCATATGATGTCGTGACCTAACTCATCAAGACTATTGACCCTAACGAGGATCTCATTTTATAATGAATCAAAATCAATAACATTAAATGCATAGATGTGTTAATTATCTTTGGATTAAGAGTATAAACATTCATAATAATCATGAGATTCTAAGGCTGTGTTTCGATGGCAGACATCTTTAGGGAAAATGGGAATGTGATTCCATAACTCTAAGATTCCCATGTTTGGTTAGTGATGGAATCAAAATATGATTCCTTATCTTCCAATTCAAGAGCAATCAGATTCCTAAATAGCAAGGTAATCTCATACCTCCACTACCCCTGAGAATGTGAGATTACGGGGTAATCTAAATACTAGCAGAAAAAAGAAAGTTAAATCAATACCTCTTATAACCTCTAAGATTTTTTTAACATTGATTTTTTTTCCCTTACATCACAATTTTCCCTCCAAACCCAAGCTCATGTTGATATTTTTCCCTCCAATACCTTTTTCTATTCCCGCCTATTTTGTTTTGCCGTGTTAACTATATATTTTTTGCAATCTATTGCAAGATTTAAGATACCGTCCACTTTCCAGATCAGTAGCAGAGGATTTTCATTTTCCTAATATCAAAGGTATGTCAATTTTTTCATAGGCTTTGATTTCATCCAAGTGACTCACCTTCAGATCTATCTTTTATTGCGGCTTCAGTTTTTGTTTACTACAACTGATTGGTTGGTTTTTAGACTTTGCATTCTCATGTTTGAACTTTTCCCAAATGAAAGTGCTGATTTTTTATCTTTTTTTTTTAACAACAAAAGGGTGGGAAGGGGTCATCAGCGTAGCAATCCCCCTTAGCATGACCATTGGGGTTCCCGACAAGCTGTGGAATGTCCGGTTGAGCCATAGCTACTGTTCGAATAAGATAGGCCGTCACCACAGCACCACCTAGGCGACTAGTTGACCAAAGGCCCTCCCTGCAAATCCACACAAGTCCCACCAACGGCATGAGAGGGATTCGAACCTGGGAGGTCCGTGCATAAAGATAGAGAGGCGACTAGTTGGCCAAAGGCCCTCCCTGCAAATCCACACAAGTTCCAGCAATGGCATGAGAGGGATTCGAACCTGGGAGGTCCATGCACAAAGAGAGAAAGAGGAATCTTATCTCACTCACTTTAACCAACTAGGCTACCACTAGGCGTGTACAAATCGCCTATCAAGGTTCTATAGACAATGCCTTTATCAACAATAACAAAAATGATTACTTGTTTGTTAATTTTGTTATTCTACTGTGACAATATACTTGCATCTGATTTATGTTTTTGCGTACGTAATGCAGTGATGGCACGCATTTCTTGATTAGAAAAGGAAAAAATTATTGCCGTGTTACACATCATTATGAACATGATTAATGTGTTTTCTATCTTCTAGCCAATCTCCATAATACCACGCAACGATACTATCACAAGTACCTCTTGAAGGCACAGTTGATTAAGAGGATTTGGGTACGATTGGATTTTCTTAGCCGGGCGATTTTCGCCAGCGACAAAACAGCGAAGGAGCAAATTCGAATGGATTAGATCCATCGGTCGTTTAAGGGATTCTAAGCATGTCAATGTAAGTATTATTTTTAATATATCCATGGACAACTGCTACACATATACATGGACCCCAAAAATGGGGTTTGATCAAACTGCTCTGCAAGGCTGATTGATGATGGTTCATGATTTTTTGGAGCTAATTTGGTATAGGATTGTTCAAATTGCTACAAGCAGCTAGTAGGCTCAATTATCCCAGAAGTTGTTCCTTCGGCATTTGCACATGATGCTTTTGCATTTCGATCCTTGTAGGTGAGTTTGACTTGTTCCAGTTTTATCTTGCGGCATGGATTCTCTTTGCTACATCTAAATTTGACCGCGACTGATGTTGCTGATGTTCCGCGAATGTTTTTATATGTCACATTGCTAATCTTCACGCCCGAATTCTGCTAAAAAATAAAACATAGCCGACATTTAAAATGTGTTAGACCCAAAGTAATTTCCGTAATGTTAGTGTCGATTAGGTATGACGATATACAAAAGTAAATTTGATGATTAGAATTTCATTTTCCACCACTGCCCTCAAGAGTACATACCTGAGTGGGGCAAATGTTGTGAGGACAGTAATTTTGGTCAATTATGATGGGATTTTGAACATTGACCATTACAAGATGCTGGAAAACAACTCCGTCAACGAAGGCATTACTGGGTCTACCCCAAGTCTTTATCCTTGCGCCATTCTGTGTACCTGTGAAAGTAACGGTTTTAACCGTCACATTCTGCACTCCGGGTTCGTGTAATTGCCAACCTAGACTGCCAATGCTGCATAAACAAAGTTAACTTTTTAATATGTTTTTTTTTTTTGCTTGGCAATAAAATTTTATTAGTGAAAACTTGACAAGAGTACATCAAGTTGGGAGGAGAGGAGAGGGGACTTCAACCGAGGTTGAAGAAATTGCTCTCTCTGTCCCTATTTGTTTGCTCATTGCGGTAATTCTCTCACTTTATTGAGTCAAACTCTTTGAGTTGAAAAATGTGTGAAGTTTCAAAAACACACTTTAAGACAATCAATAACTTAAATTTGTTGGGTTGTAATTTTACAAGACTAAAGGGGCATTATTGGAACTCTGCCTTTTAGTGGTTTCTAAAACAAGAAAATTGCAAAAAAAATTGGGACAGCCAAAAAGGAAACCTGAGCAAACAAATTGGAACGGATAGAGTAAAAAACACCTGAAAGGAGTAGGGACAAAGCCCGAAAAACACCTCATGGGTAAAGTCCAAAAAACCTAATGGCCTAACCCAGTACAAATAATGACAATGAAGCCCATAACAAGACAAGGCATACCCAATACAAACTCATAAGCCTAAAGAAACCCTAACCCAACCTACCGCCGCCCCACAAAATGCCGGCTGACCCCACCCTCCACCACGCCGCCACCACCACCAGACCACCCGACCCCTTGCCATTAGAGAGTTCTAATATTTGTTGTATTGTTAGAAATTATTTCATATTTGTTGTGTATTCTTTTCTTTTAATCTCTCTCTTAATTAAAGACATTTTCAATAAGCAAAAAAAAAAAGGAAACTCAATTGAGGTATATATGTACATGTTCGCCCGGACATTCAATTTTGAAAGAAAAAAAGTGCATAGAATGTGTTATTTATGCAGCTTAATTATACCGAAGAAACATATATATGTGTACCTTATCCCGTGGCCAGGGCCGCATGCAACATTTTCGATCCACAAGTTGGAACAGCCAGGGCCGATAGAGATGCAATCGTCACCCGTGGCGATCCTAGAGTTGAGGACGGTGACTCCAGAAGACAATTGAATGTGAATTCCATCCGTGTTTGGGCTTTTACCAGAAGCTGAAATCTTAGTACCTTGTAACTTCACATTATGGCAGCGAACAATCGCGATGTGAATCATTTGACTGTTTATTGAAGTCACTCCATTTAGTACAATGTTGTTCGAATTGTAGAAGGCAAGTGTCTGCGATCGGACGATATTTCCGTTAGATTGGTCATTAATATCCGACAAATTCATGGCATGTATGATGCTTCACAAGAAGAGTTAATTGTATTTCACATGCCAATTCTCTCATGATAATCTTACATAATTTTAAGAGTTATCATAAACTGAAAGATTGGATCAAGTACTTAGAGTTATTCGATTAAGCTGATTTTAAAGGGTCACTCGAAAATATATTTCAAAAGTAATAAACAACTTGGATTGTTTGTGAGGAACCCCAAAGTTGGGCCCATGGAGTGATCTGTACGTACACAGAGTTACGTGCAAATCCAATCATTGAATGTGCCAATGGACAATCCTAATTTAGGATATCTTCTCCAATCTAAAACATGGCTATCTCCTTCAGTTTAAAACATCGACCGGAGAGGATCCGGTTCCCCTACATAACCAGTCACTAGTTCTAAAGCTCTCCAAGAGCAGTAGTAACTGTAACCTTTCAGCGTTTTGAAAATCAAATAATAAGGGATAAATAGCAATTTGTAGTTTTGATATCCATTAGTCTTTCAAGATAGACAAATATTTTGGGATAATAAAATTTCAAAAAAGTGGACAAATAAATTAAAATAGGACGGAGAGAGTATTAGCTAAGAAAGTGAAGAAAAAATTCAATGCAAAGACTATTTTTCTCTTATACGACCCACGAATGGCCCAACACCACGGTCCAATCTCTTATATAACCAAGAAGGATCTACTTCCAAACCAAACCAAACCGAGCCTAATGTCTCAAATCAATTGGGCTCAGTTACATGAATCATTTTTCTCTATTGAGCTCTGTTAAGTGTTGTTTGCTCACTTAGACCTAGTAGACTCAAATCCTCGCGCATTACCGCATTCAATGTTAATTTGGATCTTCCCCTCCTCTGAGCGTTGCTACCCAAAGCTATTCTACCCGCTCTCTTAACTACTGCACCCGCTGGTCTACAATAGACATGTCCAAACCACCTAAACCTATTTTCAAAACTTAAAAAGAGGAGATTCGCTTTTGTGTATAAAAATAACAAGTCCCTATCTAATTTTCTCTTTTCCTCTTCCCTCTTTTTCTTTCTCTCTTCTTTCTTTCTATATTGGTGGATGACCAAATAGAGTCAGTGCCAAATTTATATATGGATCATTTTTGTTAGCTCATTGTAGATGGTTTTATACGGTTCTACAAATGAGTGACTTCGTAATGTCTATTAGAGATGCTCTAATCATCATATTTAGATAGTTTACGGGTTGTAATTACTGGTAGCCTCGTGATATGTAAAATTTCTTTTGCCGATAAAAAAAAAGTATTTTAAACAGAAGTTTTAAAAGCTTTTTAATATGTATTCTACGACGTACCGTAACTCCGTCGGGACAATTTCTGGATGAAGAAGCTTTGCAAGCCCACAAAGCAGTGCCTCGGCCATCAAGTTTTCCGCCGTAGATAGAAACTCCACTCACTCTGTCAAACTTAATCCAACCCCCAGCGTTTCCAATTGCCCAATAATCAGATGGAGCCACAAGTGTACCATCGATCCTAAATGTAATCCTTTTTTGGCTATTACTTGCACAATGCTTCCCGGAGAAATAAACCTTGCGAATCAAGTACTTTCCAGGTGGCACGTAGATTGTGGCCGGTTTTTCCGAGGCACAGGCTGAGGCCCATGCACTCAGAAAGGACTCTGTTGAGTCAGTTTTCCCATCTGGTTTGGCTCCTAATTTCACCACATTGTATGTTACCCCGTTTGCTAGCAGTGATTGGTATATCAAGAAAGTATTCAGGAGGACGGTAATAGCAACACAGCTCCGCGTCCTGCATTGCACCATTTTTGCTGATTTGAGAGAGAGAGAGAGAGAGAGAGAGAGAGGTGTGGACTGGGGATGAGTACTTGAAGTGGTTAATTAGTGGATGGGGGTTTACGTAGGAATCAAAGAAAGTAAGCAATTGCAAAATTTGGGAGAATGTTTGTTGCTTTGCTTGTATTAAAATTTTACAGGCTATTAGTATGTTGCTTTGCTCACTGCTTCTTTTTATAAAATGTCGATAAATGTATGCTCAGAACACATTTGTCTTCTAGTTCGCTTTTTCTTTTTTCTTTTTTGATCATACATTTATTGACATCCAATGAACTTAAATTTAATTTGTTACTGTTATATCAACGTGCTCTATAAGGCGAACGTTTTTGTTCATCAAAATAATTGAGCCTATATATATGGTAATGAAGCAAATCGGTTGTAAAAATAGTCGCGTGACTAGACTTTCACAAAAGTCATCTACCACAGTACCATCCAAATGAGAATTTAAGAACAATTCATTTTTAAGCGATGGGAAGAAAAAAAAAAGAAAACATTACAACCATATTTGTGAAGGGCATTTACAGAATTGAAGGTGTTGGAAACAAGGGCATAGCTATTCCTTCTCCTCTTTTTTTTCTTTTTGGTAAAAAGACGATATTATAAAGAGCTAAACATAACCAGGTATTTACAATTCCTACAGAGTCATCAACTAATTGTTGCAACAGAAACATGGGAGGTTCAATAAAGAGACATAATGCCTTCTTAGCGAGCAAATCAGCGCATTGGTTTGCTTCCCGCTTGGCATGGTTGATGTTACTAACTTGGCACCGCTCCAAAAGTTGCCTGCAATCAGAGATAATAGAACTAAGCGAGTGTGTAGAAGAGTTATTGGCGAAAATAAGGGTGATCGCCTGAGATGCATCCATTTCTACTACAATCCCATCTGATAAACGAAGTTCGAGGTTCAACTTTCTGAATGGACGCCGAGTGAGAAAATAAGGAGCATTCCATAATGCGGGATAAGTAGATATTAACAGAAATTTGAGGTGCTTGAGCATCGAAAAGCCTCGTATTCCTGTTATACCAAATGCACCAACAAAGCATGGGAAAAACAGTGTTCCATTGGTGTCCAGTAGAGTACTGTGAATACTTGCTGTTGCAATTTGAATGAACCCACTTGACAAAGCTAAGATTAGAATCAAAGAAGGATACAGCTAGCCACACCATTGTTAGACCAAAAGGAATGGGCGGTGGGACAGGAGCGAAGAACGTGCATGCATGGGAGTTTCAATTTGGCCTGGACACAGAGCAATATTGGGTAGGACTGATATGACGAAGATGTAGGGAATCCATGGTGGCAATCCGATTTTGGAGTGCAAGCCAGAGAAAGAAAACAATCCGATCGAGGGTGGGCATTTATTTTCCAAACCCAGGACCAATTCGAGATGGGGTCTGAAGGCGAAAAATTTTAAATTTTAAATTTTAATTTTTCTTGCAATAATGCATTTTCGTCAAGAAAAATTTTAATTTTTCTCACAAGTTACTAAATATGACAGAGTCCAATTTATGCAAAAAAAAAGTTAGAATTTGTTTTGATAAACGTACATTATTTATAACTGCTCACTTTGCAGACCAGACAATCTTTAAAACAGAGAAAGTACTAAATATCAAAGCTAACCCTTCCTTCAAAGACATAGCATCTTACTTTGAGTAAACCATTTTTCACCCACAAAACTTCCTCCACCCATGTGATTTTGTTTATTAGTTCTTCAATTTTACTCTGATTTTGGGCGGACTCAGAGACCTTGGACCTTGGCTTAGCAATGAATGAAAGAAACTCGAAGAGCTTTCTCAACAAGCCGCTTATGATCAGTACTACAACTTAGCTCCAAGGATACCGCTTGGAAGAATTTGTTTTGTTTTTGTATTTTTTATTCGAATTAGGACTTCCGTTTTACTCCGGTTATTGTAAATTTGTAATATAAATATATAGAATTATTTTTTTATTTTCATCATTTTTATATATGCTACCCTAGTGCCCTCCCGATACAACCTCGTTTTAGGTCCTGAAACATTCAAGGAAGACACTGACTGGGGTTGCTGTTTTTTTTTTGGGTAAATACTGGGGTTGCTGTTTTGCTTTTGCAGTAGTAGTAAAACTCAAACAAAGGGAGGATTAAGTGGCCACTAACCTAATCAAACAGTACAGTACTACTACGAACGTGAATCCAATAACGTAGAAAACAAATTTTGCTTTATTATTAAACGAGTAAAAACTAGACAAGGTATGAATGTCTCTTCCCAAGTACTAAGTTCATGCATTTAGACAATAAGACTTGCATTCAATTAACTTTTTAATGTTAAAAAGGCCAATAAGTACGTACTCGATCCCGGGTTTGGAGTCGACTGTGCTAACAAAACATTTCTATTAAATTGGAATATTCGTATCGGAAAGTGCAACCGCCTTAGAACCAAAGAGAGTTAGGCCCGTATTCATGCCGAATTATGTACGCAAAGTATAAAGTAGAAAGTAAGTTAAAGCTCCTAATATTTCCTAGTGCAAGTCTTACTCTTAGGTCAATTGCTTGTTGCCGATATTCCTTACTAAACTAACTCATCATCTTCCCGTACGTGACTGTTAACTGTACCACCCAACCCACAAGCTAGGCTCGATCGTGACTTTGCTTTGCTTCATGAACAACGACCTAAGTAACTAACTTCCACATGGGATATTCATTTTCTAACTATTGAAGAACGAAGATCAGTTCAACGAGTTTCCAGTGTTATTTGACGTATTTCCATATCCTTCATTTTTTTTGTGGTGCATGCAGCATGTTCATCTTATTCATTAATTTGGTTAGTTGTCATTTTTTAGTCCTTACACAAATATATGCTGACTATGTTGGTCGTTGTATGATTTTTGGTTTTCCGCTAAAATGATAGCAAGCAAGGGCGGAACTTTGAATGGGCTACAGTGGGCTATATATAGCCCAGGTGAGGTTTAGAAAAAAGAGAGAGGAAAAAAATATATATGTAAAATTTTAGCCCAATAAATTTTAACCCACCTTATTTATTTATTTATTTTTGTAGCCAAACCCATTTTAACCCTTGGTGCAAACATAGCCCACCCCTAACTTCTTCATTTGACTAAATATTCCGGTCTATTACGAGAATTACCGTGAGTACAAAAACAACATATTCTTGAAGAAAAATCAAGGAAAAAGAAGGAAGAGGAAATCAAACCCAAACTTTCTTCTCTAACTATTCCGGCGATGATTTTTCAATTCTGTGAAAAATACATAGGGATGAGCATGGACTGGATTGATCCGGTTTTATGGTAAACTAAGAACCAAACCACTACTTAGGGATTATGAATTTTTAGAACCAAACCAACCCACAAAACCAATACAACCAAACCGATCCAAACCATTGAAATACGGGTTGGTTTCGGTTTTGAACCACAATTCGTGTGAAATTGAGATTTCATCTCATAAATTTCTTAAAGTAATTAAATTGCATATATAAATTAAACCATTGATTATATTAAAACTATTTTTATTACGATCAGTAAAACTCATGAACGTCAACCAACTAAAGAAGAGTATACCAGTGATTCGTCAAGGAATATATTATCAGATTAGAAAATTAGTTACCGAGTGAAAAGATTAAGAAATGAATAAACTATGGCCAAGCAGTATATGGTTAGTGTATGTAGAAGTAGAATATGGTGGTGGAATGTAGCAATAAATTAGGAGATTAATTAACTATTGGAGAGAAAAAAAACTATTCAATGCATATCTAAATCCAATTATAAATATATGTGTGTGTCACGCAAGCGGTTCTATCATTACCGGTAACGTAAATCCACAAACCAAACCATTTAACATGATTTCTAATTTTTTTAAATCAGGACCGAAACTAAAGAATCAAACCAAACTATTTTGTATGGATTGTTGTAGACTAAATTCGCGGATTGACAGTCATTTTGCTCACTCTTAATCATCAAAAGAATGCATGAATATCACTCAATTCTTACTCTTCTTTGCCTTTTCTAGAAGCAAAAGTATAAATTAGAGTATTGATACAAGAGTCCACTATAGATAGTGGTGTGGTGTGACAAGGCAATATTCTTTGGCGAAAGTGATGGGGTACCATACCTGCACTTCCATTTTAATTATAAAAAAAAAAAAAAAAGAGTCCACTGATACAAGAGGCTATCGATCGGATCAAAAAAAAAAGACCATAGATGAGATTCAAGAAACTTACTCCCACCGTCCCCAATCAATTGTCGAGTATTTCTTTTTGGGCTGTCCCTTAATGAATATCTATTTTAAAAAATTAATGGATAAAATATTGTACAATTATTATTTTGCCCTTTTGAAATTAATGGGTAAAGAGTTGATGGGTAAAAGTTGAGGATAATATTGAAAATTGGAGGTAAAAATTGATATGAAAGGTGAAAGTGGAGGTAAAAGTTGAAGTGAAATGTGTAATGATAATGTCTTTTTAATACTCCCTCTGTTCCAAATTGCTGGTTCATTACGAAACCGCATGTCATTTTTCAATTGCTTATATATTTTGATTGAGAATGTTTTTCATGATTTTGAAAGTTTCGTATAACAGAGCTAACTGAGATCTATTAAATAAGATCTATATTATATATATTTTGAAATCCATATTAAAAGATATAAGCAATTGAAAAATAACACGCATACACGTAAAACCCAAGCAATTTGGGACGAAGGGAGTAAGTTAGATTTACAAAACTATACACTTAAAAAGGGAAGGAGGGAATGTAGGTTGTTGTTTGAAGTCCCAATATATTCTTTGCAATGTTGAGATCAAATAGCATTCTCTTCCTTCCAAACTTTCATGATTTGTGACCCTAGTCCCGTGAGAGTAGTATGTTTGCAATTTGTGGGATCAATGGTTGGGTAGGTGTTGTGCACCACCCGGCCATCCGATTGTGTTTTGGATGGTCCGGATGTATTTTGATTTTTTACCGGTATAATAAATCAAAAATAAATTAAAATTGCCGAATGCAACCAGACCGTCCAAAACATGATCGGACGGCCGAGGAGTGCACAACACGGTGCATAACACCCTGGTGCACATGCAACACCCACCCTTGGTTCTCGCATTTGTGGGGTAAAGCGTAAAGGCCTAAGAGGTTTATATATTCCATTCGTCTCTTTTTTACTTTTTTGTAGTAGAGTATTCCATTTTGAGTTTGTACAATTCTTAGATCTCATTTGGCTGCGGGATAAGGAGGGGTAGAACTCATCCCCCTTCCCCTTATCCTGGTCCTATGGATTAATACTTGGTTTGGCAAATTTTTGGAGTGGGATGAGTTATCCCCCTTCCAATTTAATACCCTGGCCTCTATCCTCCTCCTCCCTCACTAATTAGTAACACCCCATCCCCCTACTATATCTTAATACCCCTCTATACCCCTTTTCCAAATTACCTACCTACCCCCTGTCACTCATTTTCATAAACCCTACCCATGCAATTTCCTTCAGAGTAAAAAATATATAAGGTACTTCTACACATAATTTTTTTTATTTTTTTGCAACAAAATCAACTACTAATCAAAATCTTTAATTCGATATAAAAAAATTGAAAAATTTTATACTTTAGAATTTGACATTGTTGACCTGTTGACTTGTTTTTGCAATATCCTTTGGATAAAAAAAAATAGAGAACTTTTGCGTATAATTTTTTTTTTTTTGCACCAAATTAAACAACTAATTGAGATCTTTAATTCGATTAAAAAAATCTGAAAACTTTTATAATAAAAAAATTACTAAATTAATTTGTAAATTACAAGTAATTGAAAAATATTAGGTGGTATATTACAAAAATATTTTTAAAATGTTTTCACATGTGTGTTAATTTTTATTATATATAATATTATATCATATTTGTTGACAAATATAATTAATTTAATTATTCTTGCATTTATGTATTTATTTTATCGTAAAATCTAATATGATCTATGCAGAAGGGCAAATAAGTCATTTGCCAGGTTTTTACATCATCTACCCATCATTATCCTCTTTTATCACAAATTCATCTGAACCAAGTACTATTTAAACCCCCATAAATGTCACATCAATATGGGTCCACCCTTACTAAATAATACTACCCCTTATTATCTTAGGAAGCTGATTTTGGGGCTCCCTTTTTTTATGCAGGCACTCCAAAATTTAATGAAGTTACAAAACTACCATTTTTAAAATATAAAAATTACTGGAGGCACTCCACCCAAAATTATCTCCTCATTTACCTGAGGCCCTCCTAACGAAAAAGTTAACCAAAACCTCTCTCCGTTAACTGCATACTAACACATCCTCATCGTCCATCTTAGGAATCAATGGTCCGGATTTTAAAATGAATTCTTACCGGTCAAAGTTAATTTTGACCGGTAAGAATTCATTTCGAATCAGGAACGTCGAAAAATGCTTTTGGATGGTTGGGATGTGTTGGTGTGCATGTGGTGAACAGTGGTGTAAGCGTAGCATTTTTAAAATACAAATGGGTCGGTTATATATAAAGAAACCCACTTCATTGACACGAAAAACATGATTTTCATGCCACATGTAAGGAAATCGCAAATTGTACATGCAACAAAGAAATATAACATCGAAAGATGGTCGTCCATCTTCTAATCTAAATTGTTTTAGCAGATTGTGGGAGATGGAGGAAGGAAAATACGAGGGGCCAGGAAACTACGAATGACACGCATCGGTTTGCACTGGGAGCCGTCGCAATTTGGTTGTGCTAGAGTTTGGGTGGGCTGTCTTTTTTTTCATTAACAGACTGACAGAGGAGAAGAGTAAAAAACTTTTGGAGGGCCTGAAGTAAATTTGGAACTTGCAAAAGGGTGGTTTTGATTGAAAAACAACTGTAGCTTGGAGCCCCTCCATCAATTTTTGGAGTGCTATTATCAATATCCTTATCTTATCCCCTCACTATTATCCCACCAAAACTCATCTCGCATCCAATTGGGCCCTTACTTTACCATTTTGAAAAGTTAATGTATAAAAGTGGAAGATAATTTTAGAAAGTGGAGGTCAAAGTTGATATGAAATATATAAAGTGAAGATAAAAGTAGATTTGAAATATGTAACGATGATGTATTTTTAATAAGTTAATAAGTTGAATTTACGAAACAACTCATTTAAAAAAGAACGGAGGAAGTACTACTTATTGGAGTTTTCTATTAGCTCCTTGTTTTACTTATACCACCCAGTCGATTTGGGCTTAATGGATATTTGGGCTTTGTCTTGTCGACTTAATTAATGTATTTGATTCCACGGGCCATTAAAACAATTTGGACCAGTCAATTTGGGTGCCAAAAAAGGGTACTAATAATTCCAAAACCGAAAGTGTTGCTGTCAAAACTCAGTGCGTAAAATGCTTGTACTCAACACATTAGGTACACGCATTTTATGACAGAATTTTGGCAAAAACACTTTTGGTTTTGGCAGCAGCACTTTCGGTTTTGGCATTATCAGCAGCCATCAAAAAATTCCTACTAAAAATTATTGGGAGGCCTGTGTTGAGTACAAGCATTTTATGCACGGAATTTTGGCGGAAACACTTTTGGTTTTGGCAGCAGCACTTTCTGTTTTGACATTATCAGCAGCCGTCAAAAAATTCCTACCAAAACTAATACTAAAAATTATTGGGAGACCCCTTCTTTGTGCTGTTTTTTTTACGCCCCAGGCCCAAGAGGCCGGGCATGTGAATCCGTTGTCTCCTTTGAGTTCTGTTGAGGACATCATGTTGTGTGATTTCCACGAAACCTTGGTCTTTTCGAACTAAGACCTTAAAAGTCCTGCGTATATAGAGCCAATCAGCCAATCAAAGAACCAAAAAGCAATGAAAAGTTTCATCAAAACGAATAAATTGACCAAAAAATCCTCTTTTTGATCACACCGCTTTGAGATGGGAGATGCTACCAAGCGATAATTCAACTAAAATCACGGTTGCCTGCCTGTACAGGGGTGAAGAAAATACCAAGGTAAGGTTGATACACCCACTCTTAAACCCCAGAACAAACTGAGTGTCGGTTGTAAGATGTTTAGGAAACAAACCAATACATTTGGGAACAAACTATCATTATAATGCACAATAGTGAGCTACACAATTCATGACAAAATAAAAAAACTGCAATCATGTCGTTGATGATGCAGGATATTGGCTATGTTGTTAAACTGAATCCATGAGACATATAATACGCAACCATGATATTTATGGATTTGAAATTCCGCAGAAACTCCCCAAAGAGTGCCCAAATGTAACACAACTTCGAAAGCTGAATTGGAAACAGTCGCGCACGACAGAGGGCAGCTCCAAGTACATCCAGTTTGCACAAATAGGATTCTATGAATCCATAAGCCGTTCCATTACCAATTTCAGAACAGTAGGAGCATCAACAGTGACAGCCACCTTGACTGAGGGTTTATCCGACCACTCGGTAACTGCAGCAAACCTGTTTCATCACAAAACAGCAAAACGAAATGAAACTTTTTTACAATTATCGGGAAGAAATCATACAGTTTCCAAGTCTCCGGCAGCAAAATGGCACTCAGGCAGCATAGAAAAATGTACAACAATATCGGAAATTCAAGAAGCTGAACTTGGTACACATGCATTTTCACTAACTGATACATCGTTTTGCACCAGACATAATACAGTTCAATCTTAAGAGGGAACTTCCTTCAACTTGCAACCTTATGAGTTGCAACTAACGTCAAGAAGTCTATCCACTAGCCATACTGTTTTTTTCTTTTCTTTTCTCTTAAAAAAAATATCGTCATGAGACCAACTTCACA
The DNA here is from genome assembly GCA_036023075.1 of Gaultheria prostrata. Lineage (NCBI taxonomy): Eukaryota > Viridiplantae > Streptophyta > Magnoliopsida > Ericales > Ericaceae > Gaultheria > Gaultheria prostrata. The sequence continues at coordinate 66,873 of JAXBDA010000547.1, forward strand.
GAAACATTAAAGTGCAAAGGATTTCTCAACTTCCCTTGGACTTCCTAATCCCACCAAAAGATTTCTCCCTAATTAGCCCAATGCAAATGTCTAAAACAACTAAAAAAGCTACAGATGTAGTCCACAATGTTTTTAAAACTTTTAACTTGACCGCCTGATTTAGAGCATCTCCAGCAGATGTAGCAAATGTCAAAAACTAAGAGATTTGAAGATTCAATCATGTTTTAGGAGGAACCTTCGAAAGTTAACCCACTCTTCAAATTTCTATCCTCAATCTACAAATTGGAAGATTGGGTAACAACCTTCAAATATTAAAGAATGCATTTTTTTTTTTTTTTGTTACTGTTGGCTTTCTTTGTTAAAATTTGAATCTTTACATATTATTTGTTTTTATCCTTCTGTCACTTTCTATTTCCAGAGTAATTTTTCTTGGGCTTTTCCACTACCAAATTTTCAAAACTTTTTCCACTCTCCTAATGTTTTTTAATCTCAACATGAGTTCTATAAATGTTCAAGAAAATAATTTTCGTATTCCAAAAATATCTTTTTCTACATGTGCTGATGATGGTCAATCAGAATTTCTTTCTTAATCCTTTGAACAACATATACAAGATGTCAATAATTCATTGGCAAGTGATAAGGCTAGAAAAACAAGAGCAGACAACTAATAATAAATGGCAACAACAAATTGTAGTGTTTAAAAGAAAAGGGTGATCAATTTATTCATAAATTATTAAATATAAAATGATTCAAAAAAAATTAGAGTCTGCAGAGTCCGCTGGGGTTCACTCTACTGACTCACCCTTCAAATGATGTACAAAAGTACAGTTTTGAAGCTAAATTATCAATATGCACCTTGTAACTACGTAAATAAATGGGCATGTTAGATCTAGCAATTCAACTTTACTGAACAAATTGATCGTTAATAGCCTATGCATCTCCATCAACTCAAATAAAATAAGGAGTTATTTGGAGTTTCAATAGCCCTACCTTTTCTGTTTGTTGTAAAATAGTGTGAGGCCCCTTGTGATGCCAATTGTTTGGACTCTCACGACCCCTTCTGTGTAAGTGATCAGTGAAGGATTAACAGCTGCAAGAAGGGCTGTTGGATCATGAAGATAAACACCTACATCAAGTCCAAAACAACTCAGTGTGTCAGATGAAAAACGTACTACCATCTGTGTTCAACTTCCTCTAAACGCACCTTTTGTGCAGTAAGCATCATGATGATACGAAAAGTACACATCTAAGATCTTGCACAGGTACTGGGAAAATTTTCCATTCGAGTCTGCCAGCCTATCACGATCACCATCTGCGATGCATGCATGAGAAGACAAACTTATTCTCTGACAATAATTAGCTGAAGAAACAGAGAGAGATCCACATATGCATCTTAACGTTGATCAACAGAATGTTGTACCGGTCTCATCATTTATGCCTTTCCCAAACCTTCTGTTTGTAGCAACAAAAGCAATAAACTTCAATGAAACAAGGGAACACTTCCAACATTTTGTACTTACTGATGAGAATCATTTGAGGTGATTCTAAACCAGACACAGAAAATATATGAATCAACCTTGAAATTTTACGGGATTGAAACTGACGACAAAACTCTCTCTCCCACCCTGTCTATTTAATCTTGGCTTCTTTGACCCATTTAATACACAAAATGATGACTCCTATTTATAGAATAAAATTCACGACTGTTGAGAGAGGCCATTAAAAACCTCCACTGACGATGGTCTTAAAGAAGCGTAAAATCAATTGCAGTTTTGATCAGCCTCTCACCAAACTTGGGTTTAGGGTTTAGGCTTTAATTGTGCCCAAGTGTTACTAACGCTGTGCAAGTTGAAGATATAGATGGGCCATCCTGGACTTGAAACAGAGACCGGAAGGTGAAAAATCAAGTAATCAAGTCTACTTTAAATGATCCCCCTTTAACCTGCTTCATCCTATGGAGCATGGGTACTGGTACGCGGTACGGGTACGGGTACGGTACGCGGTACTGGTACGGGATACGGCAACAATCCAAAAAAGTAGGGTACGGGTACGGCGGCGGTACGACATATTTTTTAATATATATATTGTTATATTTTAGCATATGGCAATTTTTTTAATATTTTTTTTAATATTTTAGCATATTTTATTAATTTATATGTAAAAGGTATGTTAGTATATGTAAATAGGAACAAGACAGGGGGCTCCATAATAATAAACTAAAAGATGAGGTGTGAAACTGCAATTTAAAGGTAATAGAAACAAGACAGGGGGTTCCAAAGTAATAAATTGAAAGATGAAGTATGAAATCGTAATTTACCTGACTATTAAAAACAAAAAGAACACAGATAGATCTGGATTCCTCCATTCCCGGCGACTAGCAGCACCGACGATAATCCATCGCCATCTCTCTTCGTTTCTCACCAGGTTCCTCTCTCTCTCTCTCTCTCTCGCATCTCGCTGTCTCTCTTTCTCTCTATAACTCGCTGTCTTTCTCTCTCTCTCCTCCCTCCTTCCTCCCTCCTCCTCCTACTCCTCCAGCCAAAGTACCCATCGGCGTACCGACGAAGTATCCTCCTGTACCCGGAACAGTGCAAAAGTACCCGGTACATTTTTGCCGTACCCGGTACGTATTTTGCCGTACCCAGCCGTACCCGTACCAGTACCGGTACCCGGTACTCGTACGGCGACATTTCCGGCGTACCGGTGCTTCATAGGCCTTCATTCAAACTTCTTCATTTCAAGCAAAACTTCACAAGGTTGAACACCAAAGCGGTCAAGGGCTTTGTGAAAAGATCAGCTATTTGATCATAAGTCTTGCAAGATAGCTCAACTTCTTTAGTTTCTAAATTCCACGAGTAAGATATCGGGAGAATTTTCTAGAGGAAATTTTATGGAAACTTTATACATCAATTCCTTGGTAATATCCATCAATCCGTTGACAAATAAAGTATAATGTTCTTTCATCTCTTCTATGTGCTTCTTTGAGTGCTGTTTTCTGAGCATCAAGTTTATCTGCTTCTTCTTGGGAGCCGGTTCTGAATAGCATTGCTCCATCATGTCCGAAAAATCTAGTGAGCCAATTAACCTCTCAAATAACGTAAATTGCTCTTTTATCTCTTCTATGTGTTTCCTTAGTGCTGTTTTCTGAGAATCAAGTTTATCTGCTTCTTGGGAGCCGGTTCTGAATAGCATTGCTCCACCATGTCCAAAAAATCTAGTGAGCCAATTAACCTTTCAAATAACGTAAAATGCTCTTTTATCTCTTCTATGTGTTTCCTTTAGTGTTGTTTTCTGAGAATCAAGTTTATCCGTTTCTTCTTAGGAGCCGGTTCTGAATAGCCTTGCTCCACCATGTCCAAAAAATCTAGTGAGCCAATTAAGCTTTCATTTAAATGCTCCAGTTTCGGTAATTGTTTTTCCATAAACTATGAAACTTAGGAGTAACATGATTGTTTGGTTGGCTATTTGATGGTTTAAGAGGCTTGGTTCAGACAAAAAAAAAAAAAGAGTATTTTCTGGAGCATCATTTGTAAAAACAGAGTCCACAGTTCCAAAACAGTCGTTTTAGATAATAGGCTGAGAAGCGCTTTTTCAAAAACTACAAGGGACTGATCTGGATGACTCCAAAGACACATGGGCTTTGATTGCAATTTACCTTCGCTGATCAGTAAGACAGGTTTACTGGATCACTTTTCAGGTATAGGCCAAATCTGGAGAGGGCCATATACAGTTTACCGGATTGTGTACGGTCAAAGTCTCCAAATGGCCGTGTGAGCGCATGAGCAGCGGTTTTGCACGATTTCTGCAGCGATCAACTTGACTTGATGAGACAAAGCAATTTCTACAGTCAGAACTATGTTTTGACATAGTCGAATTTCTGGTGTGAGAGAGAACACTGTCGGGTTTTGTCAAATATTGAACTCGGGGCTCTAATAACACTAATGAGAATCACTTGAGCAGATTCAAAACTAAACACAAAGTCTATGAAGCAAACTCATAATTTTACTGGACTGAAACTCAAATAAAACTCACTCTCTCACCCTACCTGTTTCTTCTTTGCTTCTTCCATTCATAACATGCAAGTGGCCTTAAAGCGTCATAAGATCAATCAACATCTGTGATAAGTCTCAAATCAAACATGGAGACCTTAATTGAAGGTGAAAATTCAAGAATACATTTACATCACTCGCTGCCATACAGTAATTACCTATGAAACGCTGACACTCCTAGAGACAGTGTTCTAAAAGTAAGTTTAGGCGGCATTAGGTGGCCACCGAACACCTAGATTTTAGGGCCTAAGCATTGCCATTGATTAGGCATTTTGCACATTAGTCGGGATTAATCGGCTAGGCGGGCATTAGCCAGGGTTTAGTTGGCTTAGCAGTGACTAGTATGTGGGTCTATTTCATTATTATGAAAATGTTTAGGTTAAAAGTCCAAATATCCAACATAAAAAATACAGGGGGTTAAGTGTTATTTTCATAACTATTATGTTTGAACTTTGAACATCGAACTTTTTATTTCAACTAGTCATTTGTTACTAGCTACTAGTTACTTTTTAGTTTTTACTTTAATTCTTTTCTTCCTAGTCTAATGTCATTTTATTACTCAAAACTTTGGGGGAGGTGGGGAGATGTTTTAACAAAATAGAAAAATAGAAAAACCGGCTAATCTCTAGGCCCCAATTAGTTTGGCCTAGTCGTTGTGCGCCTCTCTTCCGCCCGACTAGCACCTAATAAGTTTAGAACATTGCCTAGAGATCGTTGAATCCGTGTTGGATACTCCAGGGATACACGACACTGCGCGGACACGGATTGGACACGTGACAAGTCCATTATAGTTTAGTAATTTTTACGGTGAGACACGCCACACATAGGGACACGACAGGGTGACCTTACTAAATTTTAAAAGCTTTTCGATAAAAAAAAAATTTATAACTTCAAAAGTGTTGAGCCAAAAATGCAGGTTATTAAAGTACCCCTATTTCCAAAAATGTCATTTCCTTTTATGTTTGGAACTGATCCCATCACACTCACTGTGTATTCAAGCCCTCTTCAAACAAACTCTGCATAAGTCTTCAAAAGCATTCATCTGCCTCGATCCAATAGTTGTGTGATGACTTCATTGGGTTTAACTAATAAGCTCGCATAGTGTTAAAGACATCCGGGAAAATCTCCTAATTCGGAAGGAGAAAGAGAAACTGCAAGGAAGATATCGCATGTAAATTTTGAAAGAGTAGGAAGGGGCAAAACTGTCATTTGCTTCCCTCCACTTGCAAGGTGAGCAGGAAGGGATGTAGAGAAAGTGGGTATACATCTATGCACACTTTGCCCTAGCTTATGGGATAAAGGATATGGTTTGAAGGCAAACATGCAGTACAGCAATTTGAAATAATGGTAGGGGAGGAATTTGGCCCCCTCCACCTTTAGTTTTCCTTCCTTCTTTGTGTACTAAATATAGAAATTTTCTTCTGACCACATCTTTCACTTCCCTAATGCCTCCAACCATATAAAAGAACTCGTGTAAGCATAGACATGAAACATTAGAATTTACCAAAAGAAAGATTCTGCTTGTAATCGTGCAAGGATAAATAGCACTATGAGCAGTGATGTAAATTTATAATACATTTATAGACCAAAAACTGTTATACAACTACAACCATAATTATGGTACCTACCTATACGAGAAAACACCGTAATTCATGAATAGTTTATCGGCAGAAAGATGATGTCTACATATATAATACACACATATATGAATATGTACGTGACACAAGTAATACCTGTCATAACAACCTGATGGGTAACATTAATGCCAACAGCCAAAACATCTGCCCCACTTGTAAACACGATGTCTGCAGCATCTGGATCTCCAAAAATCTGGTCCAATCCAGGAACACATAGGACATTTAATAGCAACCATTGACAATACTTCAAATTTAAGAGTGACCAAGATCACAGCAGAACTTGAACTTTCAGATCTTTAAAACAATAAATTACGTTTATGAATAGCTGAACTTCCTATGACACTGTAGACCCCTGATAATCTGGCTGGGCACTGACTACTATAAGACGCGCTAAGCAAACTCAAACAATTCATGTTAGCAACTAAATAAAAGCAAACTCAAGAACATATTTCAGGTACATGACGGGGACATGACTATTCAACTTCATTAGAATTTTGACAAGTCGGGATTCTGAAAGTGCTTGAGACATGTGTAGCACCATTCTTAGGGTTTCTGAAGTCAGTCTTGAACTATCTGTCCACATAGACAAACAATGAGCAACTTACATTGGCCTCCGCAGCCGGATTCACATTTCCATTTACTGCAAAAGCACCGCCAAGAATGACAATCTGACCAATATTTTTAGTAAAAGCGGGATCTAATTGAATAGCCTGCATCAATTGATAAACCAAATAAGCAACATTCTACCCAACATTGCACAATTTCCACTCAGAAGCATTCTTTCAAAGCCAGTGAAAGAAGATCAAGAACCTGACCAGAGCAATATTTGTCAGAGGGCCGAGCGCCACCACAGTGACTTTTCCAGGGTAAAGGTTGGCTTGCTCCACAAGAAAAGCAGCTGCTGACTGTTCAATTGGCTTTCCTACGGGCGGGGGGAAGTTTTGGTTGCCCAGTCCATCAGCACCATGTACAAAGTCAGCTATTCGGAGTTTTGTACCTTTCTGTACTCGGCCAGAAATACAAAAATCAATTTTACATTTCAGCTGCAGCATGCGACTCTCAGGGTAAAAATTGTGAAAGTATGCATGAGATGCAGAGTTTGAACAATTTTGACAGGAAAAGAAAAAACAGATACTCATCTTATCTGAGCAAATCAATGAGTCGAAGAATCTTAAGTAAAACTAGAGGTATTACAAATTCAAAAACATGATATCCGCATAAGCATAACTGGAGGATTACTAGCCAAGGTTTTCATCCAGAAACTGGATATTAAAATCATATAACCTTAAAGAACTACCAAGTGTTAAAGCCTAGTTATGGTAACTGCTCCAGTTGGCAATACATTAACAAAATCTAAATGAAACTCAAAAGAACCCTTCCGAAGGAAGAGAAAACACTGAATTTCATTTTCATTATTTATCAATTTCATTAACCAGTCAAATCTTTGTATTAACCAGCAGCTATTTTATCTTATTTTAGTTACTACTATAAGAGCAATCCAAACAGGAACAAAATCACATGATTCCATTAGCATGAGCTGTTTTCTTCGATCGCCAGCACCGAGTGCTTTTCTATTGCCTATGTTTTCTTTTTCTTCTTTTGTAGCAAGATAATTAGTAGATTTCTATTCTTATAAATGGCCGACAATGGTGTTCAAGCCCATAATGATGTAATTAGGCTTTCAATCAGCAACAAATTGAACTTTACTAGTTTCATCTTGGTTGTTTAGACACAATTAACATATCAAAGATGAGGCCAGAACACCAAATCAATCATCTGTGCACAGCATTCCAGATAAAGATATAAAACACACCAGGGCTTCAAGCATATACCTAAAGCAATCAAGAACTTTCTCACCATAATAAGTGGTGGAAACAAGTTCCACCAGAATGCGTAAGAGATATTCTTCCTCCAGATTGGAAAAAAAGGACATACTGAAAATATTCTCCAATCAAGGAAGTGCAGTTGCCATTGCTTAGAAGTTGATTCGGCTCCTTCAATCATGCGATCATCCATAACTTGTATTTTAGTGGGCATTTCTTGGTTGTTTAGCAATGGCAACTAGCACTTTAATCAGCTCCTTCAATCCGGTATCACTAGATTATTGTATTTTGGCAGGCAATCAGTCGTACAGTAATTGTACATAATAAAAAAAAGTTAAATGAACAAAATAGTCTCCTTCACTAAGATAAATACTATTGTCTTCTCGCTCATCTATTTTCTCGTTTGTAATACTCAGAACAAGGAACAAAAACTTGTTCCATTCTGGTTGAAAAAGCCAAAACTTATGCATTTCTTAGAAATACGAAATGGCACATTAGTGCAATCACAACATCCAATGTTTACATCAAAACATATTGAAAACTCACTAAATCAATATGAAACATACTCAATTATTGAGTTGTTTCAACACCTATTTGAAATACAACAATGAAATTTTCATACATTTCCCAAAACTTCTGTTACTTCCCTTGTGTTTTCAAAGTTCTTGCCAGATGTTTCCGACACATTTTTGTTTCCTAGCGAACGAAACAACAAAGTAGAATCACATTTCGATCCTTGATGCAGATATTCAAAACAAAAACAAATAAACAAATTTATTGAGGTAAGTATCAAATACAATTCAAATCAAGAAAAAACCCGACTTTTGTAAAATAGTATCTAGATTCTAGAATATACTGGTTCGTAAATTAATCGAAATTTGACCTACTGTTCATAAACCTATTAAACACCATGAGTTGAAAACCATATCAACGACATTAATTAGATTCACAAGTGAACTCAATACTATATTTCCCGTATCTCAAGAACGTAACTCACACATAGTTATAAGGGAAACATTAGAGGAGTACAAACACTAATGAAGCTTAATCAATGACTTTTGAAAGCACATGACATTTAGATTCTCGCTACTCTAACAACATAGACAGATAGATTATAGAGGGAGCCAGTGAGAGAGAGAAGCACCATTAAAAAGAAAAAAGTGCAACGTCAAGATGGAATCTCAATGGACATTACTTCATAGAATCAAGATCAAGAGTCTTACATACAGTGACTGTGACATGAGATCCTTCAGCCACTGGGATGTCAGTCCTACCTGCGACCTCCAACTAAACCATAAAAGAGAGAGTGAGCGAGTGAGTGAAAAGTAGCAACAGAAAACATATAACTTGACAAATATTAGATTGGTTGACAGATCATATAAAAAAGTTTGATCCAGTTTTGTCAAAAGGATATATAATTGAACCGAAGTTTTACAAGATCCATTGCCCTTTATCATTTGACGTAAAAAAAAAAAAAATCTACATTTCTCATAGATGAAGAGCATATTACCAAATGCAAGGCATTTCTAGTAGCAAGTGTTGTATAGACATTCCCATATATGGTTGTGAGTCCAATCACTTCCACTTCTGGTGACCGTAATGCCACAAATATTGCCATGGCATCATCTGCATGCAATTTTTTTGTTGTAAGGCCTTAGAATGGACAAAAAGTGACTGCAAAAAAATTAATGCCAAATCCTCCTATGGCCAATCAATCCTTCAAAACAAAATTCAGTGCAATAGGAGTAGATGTTGAAATCTCGTACTTTCAATTGCCCTCGATTCTATCGATATTATACGCAGAGGTAATAGGGCTTTAAAAGCCTCCAAAAATTATCCCATGGTCTGTTTGGAACATGTGGAAAGGAAACGAAGAGGAGAGAAATTTGTCAAGAAATTAAATGGGAGGACAATGGAAGGGAAGGTTTACCGTGCTCAAAACTATATTTTTCTATTCTCTTCTCATTTTCTTTTCAAACCAAACAAGGGAAGGGAAAAATTTGAAAAGTTTCCCTTCTTTTCCTTTCTTTTACATGAGATACAACAAAACCAAATCTCTAGAGTTCTACTTTCTTAATTCTAAACAACTAAATTCTATGCAATCATCTCGTTATAAATTAGCTATTCAGCTTGTATGATTTAACTACTCACCCCTACGTTTCAGTCCAACATGTTTTTTTTTATCCAATCCTCCTCCACTACGTTTCACTCCATTCTTTGTTCTATTAGGCTCAGTTTATTGAAGAGAATTTAGTTACGTCGGAAACCAGATGAATTCTCCTTTACCCAAGGGTTGGCCTGATGGTCAAGGCCTCGATTGGGTTTTGCTCACTCCTAAGTCTCAGGTTCTTCAGAACTTGACTTATAAGTTGCTTTCAACTTCTTTGGGGCCAGCTCATAGTCTCATACAGAGCCTTGCTCCAACTATAATTGGATCCTACTAATGGAGGGCGGATTGGTCCCTAGAATTAGCCAGATCACGTAAACTGGCTCTCAGTGATCAAATAAAAAGATCAATTCTCCTATGAAGATGGATCTTTATCTTTTTCATTTTTTGATAACCGAACATCCAGAACACCAGCTTGCGCTCAACTGACTAATTCCGGAGCCTGAAGGTAGCGACCGGGCATAATCAGTGGCCCAAAGTTTGGGACGATTGGCCACCGTGGGATTCGATCGAACATGCGATCAAGCAATTATTGCTTTCTAATGCCTACTTTGCTAACCCCTTGCGTTTCCTACGAAGATGGATCTTAAAAGCCTTCGATTAATGAGAGGTGGGGAAAAAAACGATAATTTAATTTAGTATAGCAGCAGTTCATGAACAAGAACGGATCATAAAAAGGAAAGAACCGTGATACGGATGATCCTAAAGCTGAAAAGAAGAAAATTGCGATTTATACGTATGGGCGTGGCGTTTTTCTTATTGTAAGCTGAAAGATGGAAGAAGAGTGAGTGAAGCAGGATCGATTACCGATGCCGGGGTCGGTGTCGATGATGATCTTCTTCGGTTCCACAACTTCCATTTTCTTGCCTTCGCTGCAAATCCCAAATCGAACAGTCCAAATCAAATTGAAAATCTTTAACCACTCCCAAAACGATGATCTCAATCGATCGACGAGAAATTATTGGGGTTTAGAATTTTTAATTTGCATTGCCGCTATTTTCACTTTATTTATAGAGCAGTGATTTCCACGCCCTCACACTCCTCTTTTTTTTTTTTTTTTGGTCTTCTAGAGCAATTTTGTCGTGGATAACAAATTGGGGTGTAAATATCAATTACCAATTTATATCTCATATTAGTATGATTGAAAAGAGATATCTCATACTAGTGGAAAAGAAAAACTAAATATCACTGCCATGGAAGCGAAGCAAAACTGTTAGGGATGACAACGGGTAGGGTATGGATCGGGACCCTATTCCACATCCAATCCCTGATTGGATGGTCTTTCACCATCCTCGCCCCCATCCTCATTGGGGATATTAGATAAGGAATCAAACTCACCTCCCAATAGGGATCGGGTTTCCCCGAATATACATTTATCCAAACAAAAAAATAAACAATTCAAGATTGCAAATAAATTGATATTTATATTTAGAAATATAATCTCAATTGAACTTCTTTGAATATTAAGTAGTCTATTATGATAGATAGTAATCGATAAAATTTGTTAATTAAAGAGATAATTATTTACATATACTATAACTATACTCAAGATTTACGCGTATGTTCTTATTTATATGTACATATATAATAAGAGTATAGTATATGTGGTATGTATAATTGGGTACGGGAAGGGTAAGGGCAGGTACGGGTATTTGGGGGTGGAGATTACAAAATCATACCCGCTCCATATCCGAGCGGGTTGTCTTCATATCATACCATACCCACTCCTATTGGGGAAAGATTCTGCATTACTTCTGCCTCCACATAGGTGGGGCGGGACGGGACGGGTATCCACTGGATATGGGGAAATTGTCATCCCTAAAAACTGTAGAAACTTTCACTACCATGGGGAAAATGTTCTTTGTTTCTTCGTCTTCTCAGGAGGCGGTAAATGAAGGGCTTCTCAAGTTTCTTTTCTTTATTTAAAATAAAATTGTATTTGTTAATTATTGGTTCGTCTCAACAAGAGGAATCTAAAGACTAAAAAATTATACACTAAAAATTTTGTGAATGAAGACAAAAATAATCCAGTAATACACAAAAAAAAAATTGGATTGTTTTTTGCTTTTAGTGAACTTTTTAAATATTTTAATAATAATTTTTGACTTTTTAGATTTCTTTCGTCATCATGACGAATCAATAATCTACAAAAAAAAATTGACGCAAAACTAACAAATGCCAAAACAAAAATAAACCAAATGCCAAAGCATTCTGAGTAGCTCATGAAGATAAAGAAAATTAAAATTAAAATATAACTAACTATTAATACAAATAACTAAAAAGCATTCTGAGTAGCTCATGAAGATAAAGAAAATTAAAATTAAAATATAACTAACTATTAATACAAATAACTAAAAATTAATACACGATATTTCGTGGGGCGTTTTGCCAATATTATGGTCGAATCGCTAATATTTATTCATTCGTTTCACTACCCATGAATAAAAGGCGTCTGCATATTTCATCTACTAAGCGACACTGGCAAGCAAGTCATGGTCACTTGCAAGCAGGTCGTTTCCCCCTCACCTTCGCGGTTTTTTTTTTTTTTATCTGATAAAGGGTGGGAAGGGGCGACCAGCGTAGCAACTCCCCTTGGGCGTGACCATAGAGGCTCCCGACCCGTTGTGGAATGTCTGGTTGAGCCATAGATACTGTTTGTGAGAACATGTCGTTACCACAGCACCACCTCAGCACAAGATGATAATAGTATAGCACTACCAAAATTCCTTCAATACCACCTCGAAGGCAAGATTCGAACCTGAGTCTCCTTTGTAAAGGTCAACTAGCCTATCTGCTGGGTTCCTACAAGTAGAGGCCCTCACCTTCGCTTTTGTCCTGCCAACTACCCCACTTGTCAGGGTTCCTCACAAGTAGAGTAGTATATAATTTTCTATGCATCCACAATAAACAAAAAACAAACAACTATCGGACGTGAAACCTCCCCAGAATCTTTCCAATCCTACCGCTGCCACCGTTTTCCATAGCCTATATATATAACACCGAAGAAGGAGCGCATGACAATACCTTAGGCATTCATCACGGGCGGCCCCGCGGAGACCTGAAGATCTTGGAAACAGAGGTAAGATTCAAAAGCGAGGAGTATTGTATTTCGCATCTCTAATTTCGCAACCAATTCATTTAGTAGGAAAATTTCTTGCTCTCCGTTCTCGGATTTTTCGTGTTTCCCGCTTGAATTTATTGAGATAGCAAACCATTATTTGGCTCCAGAAAAATTCATATGCCTTTGGCAAGTATAAACAAGCATCATTTTCTTTTTGGCCTTATTTTCCCCAATTTATGCAAATACCTAGCCAATGATGTTAGTACGTACAGGTCCATTGTTGTGATGGATTCTATTTTGTTTGAATTGAATTTCATTATGGGTAAATTTCACTTACCTCCCCTGAGGTTTCTGACAATTACAGATACCTCCCCTCATGTTTCAGAAATTGCACTGACCTCCCCTCTGGTTTGGTTGTCGGCTGCACTTTGCCCCAGCCGTTTGTTTGCCGTTAGTGGGTTGGATGGAAATCGATGACATCACCCATTAACTGTATGTCATTCCCCATTTTACCCTTTAATCTAAATGCCCTTTCAAACCTAATTTAAAAGACATAATGGCCCTAATTACAACTATTTAAAGAGGCCGAGTGAGATTTTATTTGAACCACAAAAAATCTTTATAGCTCTAATTTTTTTAACTCATTTAAAAATATAAATTAATCTAAA
>JAXBDA010000548.1:0-52810 GCA_036023075.1 Gaultheria prostrata
GGATACAATTTCACCATTTCTCCACCAAAGGCATTCTAAGGTCTACAAAAAATTAACACGGGTACACTATTAGTCATCCAAAGAAAAGCAAACACAATCACAATCATTATTTTCCCAAAGAAAAGCAAAAAATAAAATTATTTTCCCAAACACCCAAACACAACTCTCTCTCTCTCTCTCTCTCTCTCTCTCTCTCTCATGTTTGTGCACAGACTGTGGTGACGGGGATAACACGGTATGTGCATGAATTACACAGAAATGGCAAATGAGGGGAAATGTCTAGCGTTGAACCCGTGCTATGCACAGGTGAGATCAACATGCACACAAAACGTATGTACATGGTATATTAGGTGGCAGGTAGATATCTAATCATACACGCATAATGGTAGCGTGTGAATATTAAAATTTAAACACAATTTATATTTTCCTGGTGTTAATAACAGTAACTAAAATTAACATCGTGAACTCGACTCATCAATTTATTAAGATAGCCCACAGTGATGGAACCATTTGTGAATAATTTTAGCCATGTGTTACAGGCCGATCTAAAATTAACATCGTGAACTCGACTCATCAAAGTCTTGATTTTTATTTGTTTCGATCGGCACCTTACCGAAGTTAGTTAATTGATCAATGATTAATCAAAATCTAGAGAACAAAAAAATGAAAACACCGTTAACAATACAGAAATATAGGATTAAATTACACAAAACAAACCGAAAATCATCTTTGAATCAGCTTCGGTGTAGTTGCGGTGCGACGCGCGATTGTTGGTTTGCGAATTGCAAAGCAAAATCCAGATACCTTGACAGGAACTGAGTTTTTTTCAAGAGCTTGGTGACTGTTTGAATGTAAGAGAGAGTGGGGCTGCGTAAAGAAAAAAATCGAAGAAACAGGAATGTTTGGGACGTGTGGCTGGGGATGTGGGAGTGTATGAAGGAATGTGGTTTTGAAAAAAATACTCCAACTGAAAATTTTAAAAAGGAAAAAGAAGTGGGACGCGGGAGTACAGGATGTTAGGAATTGGGTGCAAAATAATTGGAAATTCAAAAAAGAAAACCGAAATGGGAAAGTTAGGAAGTTGGATGAAGTTGTTCCCATTAGTATATACTATGTTCCACGTATTTTTTCAAAATTCTACAAACGTGGGAGTGGTTCCATGACACATGTGAAACTGGTCTTCATTCCAAACGTGGGAATAAGATCGTGGGGTGTTATACATTCCAGTTCCACGTGTATTTTATTTTTTACAGTAGTTGGCTTCAAGCAGTTTTTTTTCTGGCTTAGCAGTTCTTTTTTTCAGGGGTAAAATAGGAAATCACTTTTGTGACAGACTTCAAAATTGGGTTACACCAAACTGGTGCTCTCCCTTTATATATTAGAATAGATATTAGAATAGATGATACTACATCAAACAAACAAGAAGTGTGCCCCATGGGGCAATAAAATTTTCCTTTATCATCCAGATACAACATAGCCCTCTAAAATACATTCATTCCGAAACAGAGAATTCCAACGGCTTGTTCGGAATAGCTCAACTTTCCTTTCCAAATTCCAGTAATGATTAGGCAGAGTAAATTTGGGAACAAGGCTTGTGAGAGAAGATACTAATCTCCGACCAATAACTGCAGTATCCCCGAAGATGCAATATTTGAGACTATCCGCCATGTAAAGTTGAAATGAAAACCACCACATCCTTGTCTTCTAGGGTTGTATCAAGCTGGCCGCTTAGCTCCCAGTCACAGTCATTCACAAGGACTAGGACACCAGGTCTCCTGCACATGAAACATCTTGTTCATATTTTGTTTCAATAGAGTATATAACAGTTGCTGCTTCTGCTATAAAACAGACTATGTTTCGAGGGATCGAGGGCTCGTGAATTCACCAAAAACTCTGTTATTGGACTACTGGAGAGGGGCCACAAGAATTATAAGTAGATACAGATACATAACAAGTACTACATTATACTATTTTCTGTACTTACACGGAATCTCCTTTCATAAACATTTCAGGCCTCTCCTTGATCAAGTTGGTACGAACCCACACAAGCAAGTCCTTCATGGTTAACTGTGACGAGCATGCAACAGAATCAGAGAGGCATTCCAATCAACATTTTGGACAAAAAAGAGAGAACTTGTGTGGCACATGGTATGCCAGTTAAGAAAGAGATTTACCTCAGCCTCTCCATCTTGTGGATTAACATCGACATCATGAATCTTGACAGATTCACAGAGTAGTTCCAGTCCACCACTTGATTAGAACATTTAACCATGCATACGATTTGCATCAGATTGTAGAATGCAAATGGGAGCAGAACGTATAACAATATAAGAACAGAACATAAATGAAAAGGAGGAAAAAACTGACAGTCTGCAAAGCATTGGGTTCACAACGATCCAAACATAAGAAATCAAAACTTAAAATTTCTTGTTATCTTCTTGTTGTGCTTTCGACACGGGTGGATTATGTGGTTCAAAGCCCATTGCATATACAAGACATCAAGAATTTATTGGTTGGAGGGTATGTCACTTGTTAAGAAGCTAGTGAGGTTTGATATTGATGCAACCTTTACCTTTTGCTTACCAATCTTTATTTTGTTCCCTTTGAAATTGGGTGAGGTTATGCTTTTACTCCTCAATCTAATCCCTCACAGTGGTAGAAAAATGATGGTAATTATTTGAGAGAATGTGTGCAATTTCTCATTTGTTGGACTGGAGTACGCAGGTTAAGGTTTTCTTTACAACATCCAGACATAAGGGATAAGTAGAGTGGTTGTTTTTTTTGAATGGCAATAAACTTCATTAATCTTGAAGATAAAACAAGACTAAAAGGGGCAAGGAAAGGCAACAAAAGCACGAGTCGCACAATCCGAGACCCAAAACAACGGTTGGCAAGGAGTCAAACGAGAAACCCCAACGGGACAAAGCCCACCTAAAGGGCCGAAACCCAACACCTAATGGGTCTAAAAACCCCGATATTACAATAGGCACAAAAAACCCTAAACCTCCAAGCAGCCGACCAGCCCCAAGAAGATAATGCCGCCGCCCCAAAACCACACCTCCACATCGCCGTTAAGCAAACCGGATTGACCCAAGAGTTGAACCCGTCGGGAGAGAACCAGCCACCGGCCGCCAGAGCTCCACCACGCCGTTAGGCAAGAACCAAAATCACCCAGGAGTGAAAAAGGCGTTGAAGCAGCAAGAACACCCAAGAGAGCCAAAGCCAGTGGCGGCAAGGGAAGAAGGGAGAAGACGATGCCAAAACAGGAGAAGAAGTTGAGAAAGATGACCCGCAACGCCGCGAGTTTGGGTGTTTTCAGGATAAGTTTTCCGGAAAGGTCTAGAGTGGTTGTAGTATGCTGAAGGAACAAAACAACACTAACCGGCTTGAATAATGTAAACAAGTTATCTATCTATTTTTGGGACTGTTTATTTGGTAAGCCTGGTATCTATCTTGTTAATACTCATTTGCAGTAACGGGCTAGATATTATGTGTTGCTTAAGCTACGGCATTAGTAGCAGAATCTTGAAATAATAGTGAGCAATCCAGTGAAGAGGTATTAAAACATCGATAACTAGACCAGTTGTACAATTACCTGTCTGGGACTTTGATGATGTATGTGGAATACGAGGATCTCGTATCCACATTTTTACTTTTCAGAAAGAGTGTCAAAAAGTCTCAGGGTTTATCATTAAACAAAAGCCGCAAAGGACTCATTTGATACAGCTAATTGAAGAAGTAGAGAAGATAATTCCAGCACAGCTCAAATTGGAATGAGATCTTTTTGTCATCTTATCACGTCCCCAAAACTTTGTAGTGCAAAACGTTAGGCAATAGACAGATGACATGTTCACAAAGGCTGTGGTTGGATCTCTGATTCTTGAGGAGTTTCTTCAGGAAAAAGACAGTAAATGGGATTCATGAAGATTATTTTATCTATCCTTTCCCTCTGATTGTCTTTCTCGTCTAGAAATCATTCTTCAAAGAACACCTAAAGAACATGTTAGTTTGGCCGGACTTGAGCACCTAAATGTAATATGTATTCAAGGGGATCACATCTCCGGTGCTTCGTCAAGATTGTACAAATTAAAATTACTCAATCAAATTTTAGATCTCACAAGTCACAAACGATAGGATGTACAATATTGTAGAGGGCCGATCCATCAAGCCGTCAGGGCCCAGCGGCTCAGCAACCCAAGAGGCTAAGCGCTTGGGCCGTACCATACTCGTTCGGCCAACTCAAAGGAGTGGCTTGTCACACATCAGCTAAGCGCCTAGATCAGAACAGCCAGGCCGGGTAGAGCCGGGTCGGAGATGATCCGGCCTGAATCTAGACAGAGTCCGCGTGCAACTTGAGATTTAGTTCGGTCACGTGGCACTTGGAGCATCATGCATGACGCCACTCCAGGAAGCGGTTACGGAATGTCCCTATCACGGGCTTGCTTGGAGCTAAGCTAAGTTACTCTATATAAAGTACAGCTTTATACCCTAAAGAGGTACGTCGTGAGCCCTATACTTCCAATCTTTGAGCAAAGACTGACTTAACCATTGGAGTGCCTCCCGGTTGTTACCGGCTGGTTAGGCACTAATGGTGGTTCTTTCTAGATTAGGAAGAATAGCTCCATCCCAGAACCGAACTGGAGATCCAGATAGAGGACTAAATCAAACACCACCCCACAAATACTATAGGGATTTGATATTATAAATCCCCTCACTATTAGTCCAACAGCATTACATATCCTATATAATCATAAATCCCTTCAATATTAGTCCCGTCAAATAAACGTTCCCAAAGTAGTAAAGGACTTATCATGCATTGTTTGCACACTAACAAAAAAGCCCAAAGTCACTTGTCCCTCAATAGCTAATTCAACACGTCAAAAGTCTACCCCTACTCTACAAAAGCTACATACCACTGATACCAGAATATAATTCTTCTGGTCCTTGCTTATCCTTTCCATAATATCAAGTTCATGTATGCTTACAAACCTCCATTACTCACATGCATGCTTAGAAACCTCCATTACTGTACTTAATTTCCTTCTTACTTTTCTCTTCTTTCCTTTTTCCTTGTAATTAGTTTCAACTTTCCTTTCTGTTTTGTAAAACCAAATAAAGGAAAATAAAAGCATTTCCCTCTGATTTCTCCCTTGTAATACTTCCCCTCCTTTGTTTTCTCTTCTCCTTCCTTCGACAATTTAACGAGGAATAAAATGTAGAACCCATTAAAGTTAAACAAAAGCTAACGATGGTTTCAACTGGTATGTGTACATTGTAAGAACTTCAATATCGGAAGGAAGAAGATTAATACCCGTCGAAAACAAAAATCAGTGCAAGTATATAAGCAAGAAATTACCCGAATTCGAGGGTAAGTTGCATCTCCACTGGTCTTGAGGGCTACGCAGACGCAGTTATTCGAACCCTAAGCAGACAGCTGCAAGGGGAATCGGACTGAGAGAGAGAGAGAGAGAGAGAGAGAGAAAGAGAGGGGGGAGCATCCCCAATCTAGCATCCTCGATTTCTCCATTTTAGATGATCAAATTATTATTTTAGCAAGCTAACTCTAGAGCATCTCCACTCCTATACCAAACTTTTCACCAAATTTAAATTTGAATAAAAATCATCAAAAAACTCACTCCACTCTTTCACCAAATCCCTCACCAAATTTGGTTTCACTCAAATTCTTCACCAAATTTGTTAACACCAAACCCATCATCAAATATCCAAGCTCTATTTTTTTTTAATAGTATTTACACTTCTGCCATTGAAGACATTTTACCGGAGAAGAGGTTCTCATTGATATTTACTATTATGTCATTGATGTCATTTTTCAGCAGAGTTAACTACACCTGTCATTGCATTTCCACAGAAATTGCCTCAGGCAAGGGACTATTTTAAAAACTTGCCTCGAGTAGAAATTGCCTCAGGCAAGGGAAATTTTTTGGGAAAGTAGAAAGTGGGAAAAATTTGGAGCCAAAATGAAAAAAAAAAACTGTTTTGACAAAAGGTTGGGATAATTTTGGAGCCAAAATGAAAAAAAACTGTTTTGACAAAAGATTTTAACTAGAATTTGATAAAAGAGTGGTTCCCCATTGGAAGGAGTGATACCAAATCAAGTTTTTGACCAAATTTTTACTCAAATTTGAGTAAAAATTTGGTATAGGAGTGGAGATGCTTTAAGGGGGATTAGTCTCATTCCCCACCTGTAATAGATTAGAATGACGACCACATGTAATAAATTAGAATGACGAATGACAAAATAAAATAATACATATATATATATATATATATATATATATATATATTATTTTATCAAAAAAGTGAATTTAAAAGATTTTACTATTCTTACATAGTCCAATCACAATCCTTTATACCTCTATATTCACTCTTTATTTCAAATATTCTATCATTTACTCCTCAATCATTATTCACTCACTCAAAATCTAATAATTTTTGTATTTTTTTATTCAAAGAGTAAGTTTGGAGGATCCTCTAAATATGGAGGATGAAAACCAATCCTCCAAAATGTAGGAAAAAATAGAGGATTGGTTGGAGCGCAAATTTCCTCCAAAATGGAGAGAGATTTGGAGGTATGTAGTATACATTGGAGATGCTCTAAATAACTGAGATATACTCCTATTAATTGTTTTTACTTATTCAACAAAATTTTGTATTTATTAGTTTTGTGTTAACTTTTTAGAAATTATTTGTTCGTCTCGACGTCTCGATAAGAGAAATTTAAAAAATAAAAAAGTTATGATCAAAATAAGGGATTGGTATTGGCACTCCTCATTATGATATTGACACTATCTTTTTTGTCTTTATTATGTGAAGTTACTAAACCACTCTGTATTTTGAAAGCAAGAGAAAAATGTAATTGTAAAGAATAAGGGTGATTTAGTAACTTTACATAATAGAGATAAAATGGGGAGTGCCAATATCAATTCCCTTAAAATATTAAAAAATTCATTGAAGACAAAAATAATCCAAAACAGACAAGCTTTTTGTTTATTATTTTTGCCTTTATTTACAAAAAAAAGTATTAGTTTGATTAATTCCTCTTGTCGAGTCAAACCAATAAATTCAAAAAAAAAAATGACGCAAAACTAACAAATGCAAAAAAAATAAAAAATTGAACAAGGAAAAAAAAAAAATTTGGCTCAATTATTTAGCCAAAACTCCCCTGAGATATTAACCATGTAATTGTAACACAGTTTATTCACGTTCTTACTCCGACAATTTTTTTCTTACGTACGAATTTAGGGAGCAATTTTTTGTTTTCCTTTTATATGATGCAAAAGGCTATTATGATATCATTTGACGATCTGAGCCACTAATTTTTTGGTCTCAATTTTCTTGTCACTTATGCAAAAAATAAGATGATCGATACCGATATTTTTCTGAAGTAAATGAACGGGCATACTAGTTGATTGTTATTTGTGCATTACTATTATGACAAATATGCTTCATTCAAATGGATGTCATTCTCCGATTGTCAGTAGAATTGGTATTCTCCGGATACCGACAAACCATTGGAGTCTGTAATTTTTCTTTTTTCATTTCGGTATGGAAGGTAGATATTTAGTTAAGTCCAAATACTCAACCCGATGATTGAAAAGTTGAGTAGAAGTCGGTGCTCGTATGTTCAAATTGGGATCACCGTAATATAAACATTCATGTGATGTTTTGCATTTAGTTGAATATGATTCCTCATGTTTTCTAGAGCTTAAAGTTTTTAATCTTTAAGGTTTTGCATGTTTTTGAAGTCTTGAATTAGCCTTTTTAACTTATCTTGAATTGGCCTCTATAAGGCTTTAAGTGTGTTTATGGACTAGGTGTGATTGATCCAATTTAGGGCTCCGTACATGACACTATATAAGCGTATTTTTTACTATTTTAGTATAAGCGTATGTTTCACTACTTTAGTGTATAACTCTTGCATCGATGCGCTTTTAGAGAGAGACAATTTTCCTCCTATATCCATGTGGTTTTGTGCATTAAAATGATTTCAATTGTGTGTCTGGTTATTTTATTTTTCAATCGAGTGCAATACTTTAATATCTATGTATTTACTCTAGATTGATTGGTTCTCAAACACCTTCATCATAATTTCATACTCCCTCCGTCTATTTTATAGTGTGTATATTTTCATTTTGGGTTGTCCTTTAATAAGTGTGTGTTCTGAAAAATTAGTGGGTACATTTCCTATTTTGCCCTTAAAGTAGATTCCTTTTTAAAAAGTTAGTGGGTATTATTATATCGATAAGGGTAAGTAATGGAAAGTAAATGTAAAAGTTGTAAAAATTGATGTCAGAGAAAAATAGTTGAAATTCTCAGGTAACATATTTAAAAAGGGACGAAAGGAGTACCATATATTGGTGCCTTCAATTCTACTTTTGGCAAAATGATCCCGAGCCTGCTTCTACCAGGAGATTGAGGTGGTGATTCTCGTGGAGTCCATGAAATCAAAGAGGAGTACGGGGTACTACATCAAGAGGTAGAGATAAGTGTCGCAAGGAGCTTGTTGGTAATTCCTAATCCATTATCTCTTGTAAACCTTTTAATTAACGGAATAGAGTAGAAATAGGCCGTGGTGGTATGCTTAAGGTATGCTGATCTTATGTGGTATCTATATATTTCCTCGTGTTCGTGTTCTTTAGTTTTATTGCATTTTTAATTAAATGTTTAATTGAAGAAATTAGCATGTAACGTAGATAGTTGAGTTTAATGGTAATCGACTTAATTTTTCACCGATCACTTTGCGTTTTTGCATGGACAAAGAACATATTAAGATCTACAAAGTAAACGGCTTTGATTGTCGAATAGGATCCCATTTTACGTCACATGAGGAACAAATCAGAGATCATTACATCAGAGAATCTTTGAATTTTGTTATCAAGAATTTTGTGAAAATAGAATAGCAAGGAAAATTAAATTTATTTTCTTGTGGGCGATCGTGTAAGAACCAAAATTTTGCATGGAAATTCAAGTACGAGTAATAGTGGGGAGAACTATTTACATAACTTACACCTTTAGATTTTCGCAAATTTTTTTTTTTGGGGATAAGCTTTTTGCCCCTAAATTTTGAACTCCCTTGGTCTCAATTTATTTGTTCACTTCTCACTTTGGCTTGTCTTAAGATGTTTATCTATTTTGAGAAGGCAATATACCAACAACTATAGCAATTTTTTTTGATAAGATAATGCTAATATTGCACCAAATATTGTTCAAAGGATGTTGATTGGAAGCAAACTTTCCCCCTCCAAGAGCAAATTAGCTTTTCAGTTTCTTACACAGAATATCAAACCAATTAGCTACATTCTCGTCACTGGTGGTACAAGATGGTATATATCACCATTTACCCAAAAAATAAAAAAAGTATCTATCACTGTACATAATATTTTTCTTATTCGATACCCGAATATATATTTGAACACTGTCAATTTTTTTTTCTCATATGGTAAGAGAATCACACATCCAAAGATGATAGAGATTAGTGACTAGAAGTTAGTGTCAATGGACGGGGAACAGGGGAGGGTGGAAACGCCGTGCCAACTGCATGGGGTAGAAAAGCCGTGCCAACTGCCATTCAGGAGAAGTTAGTGTCAAGGGGAAGGGTAGAAACGCCGTGCCAACTGCACTGGCAGTCTGGCAACCCCTAGCGAACACTGTGTTTGTGGTAGTACAAAAAACAAAATATAACAGTATCTCACATATCTCACAAAACTGGGCCAGGTAACCCTATAATGTCGCATTAGCCATGTACATATGGAAATTAGTCCCACTTTCAAAGGTGGAGGCAACCCAGAAACCCAAAAAAGAAAAAGAACTAACAAGAAAGTGGAACAAAAAACTAAACTCCCCGCTCCTGATTCTGTTTGCATTCATCTCCACTGGAATCACCATCAAGTATCAACTTCACATTATTGACAAGAGGGAATGTGAACAGATGAGTAGATCATATAGTTAAATTCTCCTGAATGGCAAGAAACGATCCAACGATGCGCCCACCCACATCCGGAAAGTTTTCACATCCAGGAAGGGGCATCACCTTGCCCTTATGATCAACGTAAACCGGGTACTTTAGGAGGTGGGCCCTCATCTCCGTCACCTCGTCGGCTGCAAATTGCTGCCAGTTCATCTCACCCATTGATTTAACCCTTCTCGTACATTCAAGACTCTCGGGTTGCATAAAGCAGTCCTCTATTAATCCAAGATGCTCCTTCCACAGCGACATTCTATATCCATATACCTGCAAAGTGACATTCCCACAAATGAGGTCATTGAAGTTAGGTTCCTTGATGAATATGGATCTCTGAATCTGTTGTTTTTTTCAGAACTCATCAATAACGCATCATTTGTTTATCCCAATTGTGCTCAACACTGTTATCATGTAAATCCTCCATTTTCGATTGTCTCAAACGTATTGCAAATGCCATTTTGATGCCAAACTAATTCAGATATCATGAAGTGCTTTCTATAGTTGATCTATTGTGGAAAGGTTGACGAAGCCAAAAGAAGAAGATCAAAGAAGTAAGTATTCTTTCAACACCAAGGCTTACCTGGCCCTGCGGACTACGTTGTTTTTTTGCCCATGTATGATGAGGTTGGTAGGCTCCCATTGCAATCTCAGTGTCCCTGGTGCCCTCCATTGAACGCTGATTGATATTTGCAGACCCCAATATTACATACTCATCATCCACTATCATTCCTTTTGAATGAACATATATCATGAACCTTCGGCTTTTCCGGCTCAGCGCCTGAAATCACCAATTACAGAATTTACACCATTGACAAAGAGCTAAACCAATGAGAAATAGAGGACCGTAAAAATGAAGTCACCAATTTGGCCTCCTGAGACTAACTCTGTGTTTGGAAATTGTGGAAAGAAAGAGAAAGGAAAGTAACTAAAGTGAAGGAGAAAATGGAAACAAGATGTAATACTTTGTTTTGTTTGCTTTTGCAAAAAAAAAAGTAAGGAAAGCTGAAAAAAAAAAAGGAGTACGTAAATATTAGTCCTTCCTCACATAGGCACTTATGTTTTCATCCCGGTCACATTTGGAGGTTAAGTTTCTATCCCTTCAATAAATATACCCAACTTTGCGCTTATTGCACTATATTACCTGTTTTTTTATGGATATTCTATCTTCCTTTTGTCTCACTTGAAGGTTAGATACTTCGTTCTTCAAGGAGACATGTGCATTTCCTGTTTTGTGCTCTTGTACCCTTGATTTCCGTGTGCCTTTAGTTGAAGTATAGGCAAAGAATTTTGGAACTAACATAGGATTTTTGGGGATTCCAAAACAAAACCTGTTTGGAGCTTATTCTCTACCGAAACCCTAAAAAGCATCTGAGAGGTGAGAGGCGATTGAGAGGTCGAAGCGATTCCTTTGCTGGACTCATAACCTAGCTCGGTCAGCTGTCCTTACAGAATCCATTTCTGTCCTTCCTCTTTGCCGAAAAATCGACGAAATAGGCGATTTGAGATTCGGATATGGATAGAGTTTGTAAGTCCCCTTGTTCACCATGATTTTTGTTCTGTATTTTTGGGTATCTCATCCTCATTTATTTTCCAATTATTGATGAGGAAGGACGGTGATTTTGATGAATTTTCAAAAATTTACCATAGTTGTCTACGAAATCTACCATGAATACTGTGATGCAAATTTCTGTAGGTATGGATTTTGTAATTGGAGGCCGTTAATGCCACGGGGGAATTTGTTCCTGCCATGCACATTGATTACAGGAAATGCTAAAATGGCTCAATTGCCGTCCCTAGCAATGGAAATTGTTTCGACTTTTCCTTTTGACATTTAGATTTCCAAAAATGCGAATTAGAGACTTCTTTGTACACTGCACAAATATCTCCATATCTTTTTCATTCCTAATTGTTAAGTTGTGGGTGATTTTGTATAATTAGTGTTCTCTTAGTCTTCTTATGTAAATAGATTAGGAGATAAGGACTATTAGCGTAATTTCTTCTTTTACTCTCTTCTATAAGTGTAACGTAATGAGAATGTAAACCTAACATTTTGCCTCTCAATTGAATTGTCTGAGTTTACATGGTATCAGAGCATCGATCTAACTACTAACATTGGTGTCTGAGTTTTACCTTCTCCACCATCGTTGGTGTCTTCCATCACGTTTCCATCATCTTCTTCAATCAATTGAGGAGAATCACGTATGTTGTGTTTATCGCACGAACGTGGTCAGCCTTCGCCTCCTCTATCGATCCCTGTTAGGACTCGAGAACAACTGGGTTTCCTCCCGTAGCCCTCGCCGGACACCGTACGACACTCGCCTGACTCCGGCGACTGCTGACGATCACCAACAACGACTGTAAGACTATCGTACGGCCTCTGTCGTGCTTGAAACTTACTGGGTGTTACTGACCACCTAACACCGACCACTATCGAGGGGTTTCTGACTGTCAGTGCTCATCCTCAGTCATCATCGAAGGTTCTCTGATCATCGATCATCACCAATCGGTCACCAGTCGCCGTCAACTGCCGTAGGTCAGGTTTGTTACTTTGTTGACTTCTCCGCCAACTCCGTTGCTGCTTTGAGTTCGAAACCAACTGGGTAATCTCGAAAACCCACTTTACCATCAACCTAAACTTCCGGCGACCACTGTTGAGTGACTGACGACCACTGATCTCAACATTGTCTGGTTTTTCCTTGGGTTTGGCGCTATTCACACTTGAAACCAACTCCGTATGCTTCCGGAACTGACTGGGTGACCGCGAAATCAATTGGGCTTGCTTATTCGAGGTTTTTCTGTGCCTAATCAGTCCCTTCTTCGAAGTTTTGAGGTGTTATCTGATTATTACATCTTTTTATTGAGTTTTTTTCAAGCCCGAGATCCACTGGGTCACTTCTTTTGACTCAGAAACCTGTGGGCTATTTTGGGACAGTTTGGAACAGAGCATTCCACATTATTATGTTCTGTTTGGCTTTTTTTGTTACTATTTGGTGTTGTTGCATACTGTTTGAACAGTATTTGGTTCTATTCCGCAATTTTGGGGACTGTTATTTGGCAATTGTGAGCTTTTTTAGCGGTGTATGTATTACTGCCTTTTGTCTCTTGGTATGATGGAGGCTTCTAGAACTGCTCAAGTTAATGTTTTTTCTCCGGGGGAGATGCAAGTTCTCGGGCGCCTTATGGCTCGGGCTGATTCTCTATCTACTATAGCTTCCGCTTCCACATCAGCTCTTACGCCATTTGATTTCTTTGCTCACAAAGGTATACTTGCTGATGCTCTAACTGCCTCTAGCTCTTCTCCCTGGATAATAGATACTGGTGCAACAGATCATATGACAGGTTGCTCATCTTTCTTTGACTCTTGTTCTACATGTTCTGGTAAAGATAAGGTCAGAATTGCTGATGGTTCTCTATCTGCTATTTCCGGGAAAGGTTCTATTCATTGTTGTCCAACCCTTTCTCTTTCTTCCGTTCTTCATGTTCCCAATTTTTCTACTAACCTTCTATCGGTTAGTAGTCTTACCCGATCTTTAAATTGCTCCGTAACATTTTTTCCTACCCATTGTGTTTTTCAGGAGCTGGATACGGGGAAGGTGATTGGCAGTGGTAGAGCACATAGTGACCTCTATTTTTTAGAACCTGAACCTCACCCATCTCATTCACCTCGATCATGTGGTCTAGCTCTGCAAGGAGATACTAGTTCATCTCTCTCTATGTTACATCAGTGGCACCCTCGGTTAGGTCATCTTCTTTTGGGATTTTGGAGAAACATTTTCCTAATTTAACTAAACACTGTTCTCGGAGTCAGTTTTTATGTGAAGTCTGTGAGTTTGGTAAACATAAATGTTCTTTTTATGCTCCTATTAATAAAAGGAGTGACTCTCCGTTTATGGTTATCCATTCTGATGTGTGGGGTCCTTCACCTGTTACTTCTTTTAAAGGTCATCGGTGGTTTGTCACATTTATGGACTGTTATTCTCGTGCCACTTGAGTGTATTTACTTAAGTCAAAAAATGAAGTTTTTTCTTGTTTTAAATCTTTTCATGCGATGATACGCACTCAGTTTGATATGCATATCATAATCTCCGTAGTGACAATGGCACTGAGTATATAGATAAGAGTTTTAGGGCATTTTTGGATGAAAATGGTATTTTGTTTCAAACGACTTGTGTTGACACTTCACAACAAAATGGAGTTGCTGAACGCAAAAATCGTCATCTGGCTGAGGTAGCTCGCTGTCTTTTATTTACCATGAATGTTCCCAAGTACTTGTGGGGAGAAGCAATTTTGATTGTAGCTTTTCTTATTAACCGCATGCCATCTAGTGTTCTTAACTTTAAAACTCCTCTTGAGTGTCTTCCTAGCAGTTTTCGTGTCACAACGCTTCCCCCACGTATTTTTGGTTGTGTGCGTTTTGTTCATGCTCCCCATCCCTCTGGTGGCAAGTTAGGTCCTAAAGCCTATAAATGTGTTTTTATTGGGTACTCTCCTACCCAGAAGGGCTATAAATGCTTTGATCCATACACTAGAAAGTTTTTTGTATCTATGGATGCCTCTTTTTGGGAAACAGAGTCTTTTTTCTCTCCCTCCACTCCATCTCTTCAGGGGGAGCATAGGCAGGAGGAAGAGATGTTTTATGGTGAGGGGGAGCAACTGTTTTATAATCATGGTGAGGGGGAGAAGGAAAAGTCTGGAGGGGAACAAATATCTGCCGAAAGAGCAACACATGACATTGGTGGTGATGATGAGGGACCTATACAATGGTTACAAATGTCTAACCTCAAGACCTATAGCCGGAAAAACAGAAAGTCCTCATGTGTGATACCACCTTGTCAATCACAATCGCCTACTCCGATTCCAGACTCCTCGGCTGACTCATCTGGCAATGACTCCTCTCCCATTGAACCTCCTCTTAATACTTCTGATGATCTTCATATTGCTCTTCGGAAAGGTGTTAGAGCATGTACTCAACATCCCATCTCCCAGTTTGTCTCTTATGATCGTTTATCTTCTTCATATCATGCATTTGTTTCGTCTCTTGATTCTATATCTATTCCGCAGAATTGGCAGGATGCATTCATGATTGATGATACCTAAGTGGAAAGGAGCTATGGTAGAGGAGATGACGGCTCTGAAAAAGAATGGCAAGGTCTGATAGAGGTATTTTTATCTCCCAACGGAAGTATATACTTGATCTCTTGGAAGGAACAGGTATGTTGGGTTGTAGACCTGCAAATTCGCCTATTGAGGCAAATCATCATCTTAGCGAGGATAAGGGGAAGCGCACTGATAAGGAGAGATATCAGCGGCTTGGAGGTCGACTGATATACTTAGCTCACACTCGACCGGATGTTAGTCATGCAGTGGGCGTTGTTAGTCAGTTTATGCATGATCCTCGTACTTCACATCTAGATGCAGTGTATCGTATCTTGAGGTATCTCAAATCAGCTCCAGGGAAAGGAATTTTGTTCTCTAATCACGGTCATCATGGTCATCCACTGACTGGGCTAGTTATGTGGATGATAGACGCTCTACTTCTGGTTATTGTACTCTTCTTGGGGGAAACTTGGTTAGTTGGCGGATTAAGAAGCAATCAGTGGTTGCCAGATCTAATGCAGAAGCCGAGTATAAAGCTATGGCTCATGGTGTTTGTGAGCTCCTATGGCTCCAAACCTTTTTATGTGATCTTGGAATTTCTGATAGTGGTCCTATGAAGCTCTACTGTGACAATAAAGTTGCTATAAACATCGCTCATAATCCGGTGCAACATGATAGAACGAAGCATATAGAGATTGACAGACACTTCATCAAGGAAAAGCTGAGCGAGGGTTTGATATGTATGCCTTTTGTGAGATCTGAAGACCAATTAGCTGACATATTAAAGAAAGGGCTAGGCAGTAAGAGTTTCCACCCCATTGTGTTCAAGTTGGGCTTGATTGATATCTTCGCACCAAATTAAGTCGTGGGTGATTTTGTATAATTAGTGTTCTCTTAGTCTTCTTATGTAAATAGATTAGGAGATAAGGACTATTAGCGTAATTTCTTCTTTTACTCTCTTGTATAAGTGTAACGTAATGAGAATGTAAACCTAACTTTTTGCCTTTCAATTGAATTGTCTGAGTTTACACTAATCTAACTTGTTACTCCACTATCTCAAGATTCCAATTAAAATCCTTTCTTCTACAAAGAGTAAACTTTCTGAAACTAGAGACCTTCTGCATCTAGAAAAACTATGACTTCTAAATACAATAAATCCTCATCCCACCCCATTTCTTTATCATTTTGAAGGAACTTTTTTTTTGTGTGTGATCCTTTTACATAGCTAAGGTCTATCTTTATTTTTACTATTCGATATGGGTTCTCACATTTTGTAACCGAACTTGAATGTTTAGTGTTTATATTTTTCGCCTACACTTTTTAGGAATTTATTTTATTTTTCGCAACTTCTTTGTCTAGTTAATTCTGTATTACAATCTTCGTTGAACTTTTTCTCATGTTGGTTTGATAAAAAAAAAAACACACAACCAAGAAATTCAAAATGAATAAAGAAATCGAAAAAATCTGTCTGTTTTGGATTATTTTTGTCATTACTAAACTTTTTTAACGTCTTGATCAAAAAATTTACTCCCTCCGTTCCTAAATAATAACAAATTGCTGTAAGGTCCATTATAGTTTTTTCTAACATGTCTAGTCCACCTCATATTTTCATAACACCTTTAATCCACTTTTTTGCATATCCAAGGTACAAAGTCCATTCTCCCTTTTTAATAGACAAATATACCCCCACATTAATTTAATACATAATACAACCTGCCGGAAAAGTTCACCGGCAGTTCTCCGGCGCCGGAAAAGTCGCCGAAAAAATGGACTTCGCCGGAAAAGTCGCCGGCGTAGATAACCATATTTGGACTCACAAGATGTGGTTATCTGGACTCATAAGATATGGTTATCTGGACTATATATAAATTTTTTAAAGCCTACTTGGAGTTGGGACCACGTGTGGTTATCTGGAATATATCTTTTTTTTTAAACTTACTTGGCACCAGATGTGGTCATCTGAACTCATAAGAAGTGGTTATCTGGACTCGCAAGATGTGGTAATCTGGACTATATATGTATTTTTTAAAGCTTACTTGAGATCAAATCCCCATCCATCCACTAGTAGCTTATCTATTATCGATCCGTGTATATGCCTAAGAGAAAATGACTGAATAGTCATAATTGAAGGTCAGCTTATCACCTCATGAGGATAAAAAGGTAGCTAGCTTGCTCATCTTTTATTGTTGCCTATTTTATAAGCAAAAAAAGTTGATAAGAAAAGTCAAAAGAACTGTGAACCACCCACACACAATAAAAGCTAATCCCATTCGCGTCCTAGATCTTCTTGCGGCAACTTGCCCAGATCTGCAATAAAGACGCCATAGCAGCTGTAGCTCCGCTCAACATCTCGAAGACCGGTACCTCCCGAAACGCAGCAGTACGCCGTCCCAACCATCGTCGTCAACTGTTCCACTTCCACGGAGAGCTACTCTCAGATCGTCGGCAGTTTAAGATCCGCGTCGAGTCGATCCGGCAGTGTTCCATTTCCACGGAGTGCTGATCTCTGATGGTCAGCGGCTTCAGATCCGACGTCGCGTCGATCCAGCGGCGTCCAAGTTTTTCTGGCTGGAGTTTGGGTGGCGGCCGGCCGGCGAGGATGTTAGAGGACAGTGGTGGTGTTGTTGAAGATGAAGTTGACGGTGGAAATAAAACGGATGGACTGATTATTTTTTATAACGAGGGCATAATTGTAAGTTTGCCCTGTGAGTGGATTGGATATGTTAGGAAAATATTAGGTGGACTGAAAGTGTTAGGAAATAGCTATAGTGGACTCTATAGCAACTGGCCCCCTAAATAATGGTCCTCTGTTTTGGATTATCTTTCTTTCTTTTTGGTTCTCTCCTTGGGTTCCAAACACCTCATAAAAATCTGAACTTACTGTACAGTATACTAAAGATCACAAACACAGAACTTCTAAGACATCACCTAAGGGAAGACTGATGTTTATGTTTAATTTGAAATGGCTCACTGTTACTGATCTGGTATCTTCTTATACTAGAACAAGAGATCAAATAATACCCTACATAAAATGTTGTTTGAAGAGTAAAGAAAAAGAGACCTGAGGAGTGTTTGCCGGAGCAGAATTTTCCACAAATGAATTATCAGTGCCTGCGACTTCACGGTTGCCAAGACAGAAGAAGTTCAAATAATCTTGTGGGGTGAATGCATCCTCCAACCCAACCTCCACTAAAGCTTTGTGAACGGTCTCGTACATCATTTGCATTGTTTTGTTCTGTAAATGATACTCCAAGTTAACACCAAAAAAGGAAAAACAAAAAAAGGCCCTTCTGGAGTGCTATTCTGGCGAAATGAATTTTCATCTCTTCCTCTAAATTTTCCATCTCTTTTTGTGTGAATTTCTCTCCTTTTTAATAAGAAATAATAATTCGTTCTTCCTTTCTCCTTCTATCACTAGGTTCCGAATACATCCATTAAAAAATCTGAACTCACTAAACCAAAGGATCACGAACATAAAGGCTGCGTCTGGATCACGGATTTGTATAGGAATTTCCAGGGAAAACGAAAAATGATACGGACCCAAATAAATGAATTTGGCTTCTTTTCATTACCAAATCCATAATCCAAACAAAACCTTAGTTTTCCAATGCAACATGAATCAATCTGATGAAAACAAAAGTAACACTCGTCCTAGCAGCAAAAAAACTCATCCATCTTCATAGCTTCCCTTGAAGAAAAAAATGTCACAAATCCCAAAGTTAAATACCATGAGCTGAGGTCATAGGTGGTCCCTACCTGCCAAAATAAAATTCTTTGGGTAGCGGCACCAGTTGGATTGCCTTCTGGCCACATTGGGATAACAATGTAAACTGCAAACCTCTCATGTGCTCTGATTTTACTAGCAATTTTAAGGGCAATTTCCATGGGAATCAAATTGTTTGCACCTGCAGCAATGCGATAAGCTCATAATCTGTATCGATAATAAAATATCAAGCATAAACTTCAGGAAACAATCTATCATCATCATATCATCCTCTTGCGAAAAAAATATCTACCACAAAAAAAAGAGAAGACATATACCACACCGTGAACACAACTGATGATTTCAAGGACTATTGAATTGTTATTTCTTCATACGCTTGTTTTTTTCAACCCAATAGCAAGTTGGGAGAAGGGACTACCCTTTCTTGCTAAATCAAATACAAAACACACTCACACACACAATGAAGAGTCAACTCCTCTATGACACCGAATAAGGAGCTCCAAAAGTCATATGAAGTGGAACAGCGTAAGTAGAGGCATGTTGAGACGATACTTTTCATGTTCAGAATTCAAATCTCCACATATCAAATATCCATTAACCCCAGTAAATATTTGTGAGTCGGGTTAGAGAAATCTTCGAACATTTTCCTAATGTCTACCCCACATCAGCCACTCTCAAGTTCACAAATGGTGCTTAAATTGCATCAATTTGTCGGCACCTCATGACGTTTTCTAATACTGCAGAACGTGTAGTAACAGAATATTGTTTCTACGAATCACAATATTTTTTACATCTTATGGACAAACCAGGTACCCTCTTGGCCTCTTCAAGTTGATCAACTCAAATTTCAATTATACGGCTACAAACTGGTAAACCATCAGTTTAATCTGGTGTAGGTAGCTTCAGGTCTGAGAAATGATTTTCCCGTGTAAAAGAATAGCGTCTTACCCAAATCTTTGGAGGAGTTCCAGTTGAAAGAAGACCCTATGAAATACTGATTTTCAATATAGATAAAATGCTGAGCAGCACGAATAGCCTTAACATACGCTGTATGTATGCTCATATCAATAAGTACATTCTTTCCACATATCAGGTTCTGTAGAGAAAGTAACCAATTAAATTCGAAAAAATAATAATAATCCAGCCAATAACAAAAAAATTTAACTCGTTGGATGCCCACCTTGTTGACAGCTTCTTTTGGATCTTTTGGAAACCCTTTAACAGAATTTGAATCAATGGACCGAAAAATCTGCTTTTACAGATCACAAAATAATAGGGTTGTAAGTACATCATCACCACTAAACCATTCCAATACTGACTCGTTCACCCTAAATACACGGTACCCTGTTTGTTTGATTGGACTGATAGTGAAAGGATATATAATCTAGATACACCTCTAAGATAAAAAATCAAGTGCCCAACAGTACCCCGTCCCAGGAACTACGTGTGAGCTAAATCGATGGGGTAAGGAGCCCTGAAGACGATCCAGCTAAGACAAGTGCCCTTATTTAGGAGAGAAACGTCCCCGAAGGTCCTCTAACCGAAGGACATGTGGCGGCCTCTGAGTGGTCACTTAGGGTCAAAGTCTGGTGTCGGAGGGGCAGACCCATGATAGCGAAGTATCAAAGGTCAAAGGTTATTAGGATTGAGGCCCGCTGACAGGAGCCATGTCGAGGGCCCTTAGTGCTTAGACAGAGGATAGGTTGCAGGAACGCGAGGTCTGACGATGTCTGGGGTCCGTGATGTGAGGTTTTGTATCATGCAGCCTCGGGGGCCGCATGAGTGGGCCGCATGAGTGTCAGGTGGTAGATAAGGATGGCGACGTATCAGTCTGAGGTTCCAGTAAGCTCCATTGGATAGGTATGAAACTGATCTCAAGAAAGCTTGACCTTTGGTTAGCAGATCTGCCCCTCTCTCAATGACTGGTCTAAAGTGTAAAGTCCAACTCCTCAGGGGAGTTTGGGGCCTTCAGACGATCCCTTGAGTTCAAGCCTCCACTCCACTATCCTCCTTCGGTCCCAAGTGACTTGGGCCCTGCCTCCAACCCAAGTGTATGCCACTGACCTCAGGAGTGGGTTGTCCTTCAGCCAGGCCTCAGGGCTGTCCTTCGGCCATGACAACCTTTGTTCCTAAGGTTGCCTTGCTTGCCTCATACCTCCAAACTTGGCACCTTGTACCTACACTATATATCCTGTGTTTTGTGTGATATCATGTGTGGAGAATATCTAATCCTAGTAGCAAAAGTTCAACCGGACAGGAATACGCGGTCCCCTTTGATTTATAGTCCAATACAATGCTTCAATCCATACAAACAAACGGGGCCATTACATTAATTATGTGAACAGTTTACCTGAACATGCCAACCCTCGGGATCATTCTCACTGCGACAAGGAGCATCATCTACCCCAATTATGTCAGGGATCCTTTCTATTCTTAATAAAGCATCATCATAAGACATCTTCAGTTTCTTCATACCAGAGGGTTCAGAAGCCCTCCACCAGCGCTCCTCAAAGTTGGTCAGAACATCATATGCTGCTGGACCATCGATTTTACTGTGCAAGTCATGCCATGGTTCTCTTGGACAACCAGCAACACTCCCCTGTTATGTAACAACACAAGTGTGCATATATAGTAGAAAAAAAGATGCTAGAAGAAACGATGATCAACTGAAATTGCAAGTTGTTCTTTATTGCTGAAAAGCGGCAAGTACTATGCAAATGCAACCTATTTAGCGAAGGCTAAAAACCAGGACATTACTTCTGAAGGTTATGTAAAACCCTATAAGGAAAGAGAATATGCAAATGAATACAAAATTTAACTATTTAGCTACTGCGAACAATGCAAAGGCAAATATAAAAAGCGCAAAGTACCGTGTAGGTAGGGTTGTGATAGTCATCTTTATGCAGGGTTTGTAGGCTCCTAAATATAGGATGCTGTGGAGTATCATATCGCCCATTGCACAAATCAAGCCCCCCAACAAAAGCTATGATTCTTCTTCTATTATTGCCAGCGTCAGCATCCACGATAACAGTTTTCTGATGGTGTGTATAGATTGTTTCAACTTCCTGATAATAAAATAGAGAAAATTTAATTCAATTCTCCCTCATACTCACATGATACTACAGACTGAAGTAGCATATAAGGCAAAGTAGAACTCCAGCAGTCTTATTATGATATAATAAGCAGTTCAGGATTTCTACATCAAAAGGAGTTCACAGATTAGGGTCAGAAGGTTGGGAAAAGTTGTAGACTGTTCACATCATATGCTACTTCTGGTTCAGCAGAAGAATAACCAACAAGTACCAAGTTACCACAGAACAATTAGCTAATCGGCAATTGCACCATCTTTTGGATCAATTACCAAAGGGGATTCTCCAGAATGCTAAAACTATTCCGTACTGAAGTTAAACCAATTATACCCATTTTAGAAAACAACACAGCAATGACCTTCTGACCTCTGAGCAAGTTTGGACTAAGAATTAACCTCCGCTAAGTCCAAGCCTGGTATTAGCAGCAAAAGAAAAGGTCGAGGCCTGTTTTCTCCATTTGTTTTCAGCTTATTAGGCTGGAAATTTAATGTATATGCTTAAGTAGTTGACTTCAGAAGGTAGGCGGTTTGGTTTCACTTTTATGATTATCAGCTTAGTGCTTTATAAGTTTGGAAATCACAAAATACTAACTAAAAGACAAATTTAGAAAGTTTGGTTTTTGATGCCTTCGTTGAGGTAGTTTTCAAGTTAAATTAACTTTTCTTAGTGGAAACTAACATGGCCTAATTTATGGTTTCTCATTGCTAGTGTGCAGTTTCGACCCACTCTCATAACTCACAACATAACACAACTCTAGGTTCATGGAGCATTAGGCATAAAAAAGAAGATTACTTATTCTATCATACCCTCTGCTTGATCCAGCTGTGCTTCTTTCCAGCAGTGCGGGGACAAAGTAGCACCTGCACTGAAGAGTGCTTGAAAAATCGGCGAGTTTCTTCATCATGTGTTTGCATGACTCCATCCTGTATTTTTCAAGAATTAGTTCCATGCGCTAAGATAAATCTATTCAACACTTTTGGACCAGTCACCAACCCATCTTTGAAGGTGAGTGTGTTGGAAAAAGGTTTAAATTGAGCAAAACTCCTTCTCTTCTTATAAGATGCCAATATCAGGATCCACAGCCAGATACAGGAACATAACGCGTATGAAGAAAAGTCACACGGACAAGAATTAAGACTGACAAGACATCCTATGTATTACATACTGTCATGGAAACTCAACCTATCAACACTTGGCTTAGGCTTGTAAACAGATCAATTTCCAAATTTAGCTGCGGCAGATACCAGTCCCATAGTCTCTTGTGAGCATAAAATAAGACAACTACCGAAGCTTCAATGTAAGTACAACTTTGGTTCCACGTGGCTAAGTTCATACCACAATAAGAAGATTTTTTTCATGAGTTTGCACAAAGACATCTACTAATGGACATTATTTAATGTTAGAAAGTGGAGATTACCCTTAAGTGGTTGTCCAAAAGTGGATATTAATTATTAAGCATAACTGATTTTGCACTATATGTCCAAAAGTGCAGACGTTTAGTGTGCGTGTTTGCAGCTCAGGGATCAAACATAAAACCTCATGCATTTGGAGGTCTAGTACTTCAATACATAAAAATCATTACGTACAAAAAAAGGTCACAATCAAACTCCCTAAAAGACACTCAAATAGGTAATTACAGGAGATAAAAAGTAGATCACGTACTGTTTTGTAACCCAAAATGCTCCTTGAAGTTGGGTCATCCCAAACGAGCAACAGCACTCTCACTCCTTCTTGTGACTTCGACTTCAAAAGATCTCCCAGTGTGCAATTTGAAGCATGATCACCATCCCTAACCAGTCCAACGTTGTGCCACACAGACCACCCAGTAATATAAATCAACCGCTGAGCATGACGAATTGCATCGAAAATGTCACGCCAGCACTTCCCTTGCACATATTGCATCCCATTATCAAGCTTCAAATTAGGAAGGAAATCATCAGGTACATGAGCATCTTGATAAAGAGTCACTATTCCACCTCTCCGAAGAGGAAAATAAGTTCCAGGAACCCCAAAATAATCGGGACCCACTCCGACTCCATGGTGATAAATGCTCAATTTCTCTATCGGCGTGTACTGAATTGAGAGGCTCAAAACAGCTCCCTGTTTACAGGGTTTCCCGTTAGTACCCAGAATTGGATAGACACCCTGGATCTTTTGCCCTGAATATATTTGTTCAACTGGAATTGCCACAACTCCCATGAGTTGGGATCCAACAACATCATTGTCCTTAACAAGAAAGTGCACTTCAGCAGCATAATGTGCGACAGGAACAAAAAACCGTTGCATCCAAACGGGGTTTTCATTATTATTAATAACGTAAGTCCTCCCAATCACTGCACTCATCACCGAAATGGAGACATACGGATCACTAGTGATTTTTCGCACAGT
Organism: Gaultheria prostrata; assembly: GCA_036023075.1. NCBI lineage: Eukaryota > Viridiplantae > Streptophyta > Magnoliopsida > Ericales > Ericaceae > Gaultheria > Gaultheria prostrata. The sequence goes on from JAXBDA010000548.1 coordinate 24,281, forward strand.
GCCTTCAATCTTGTTAGTCATGTTCCCTGGTAGCTTGCCAAACACGTCTCCCATTGTTTTATGAAACATGTCCATGTTTGGAAGGTTTTCAGCCTTGTTGATCAAAATATCTAAGTTCCCGTGTAAGAGCAGAACTTTCAAAGACCCTTTAGAAGTTGGAAACGGCACAATTTGCAAACTCTGACCATGGGGGGAGTCAGGCAATGAGGTTGAATGGGTTAAAGCATGATGAGCAGGTGAATCAATAGAACCTGAATCGGAAAACGACGAATTAGGGTACCCATATATATCGCCTTGGGTTTCATACTTTGCACTTGAAGTATGCAATAAAAGGGGAGAACTTGATACGGGTGGCGCTGAAGGCACTGATGGGGATGCGGTATTATCGGATATGTGCACATTAGAGATGAGATCATCTATGGGTGGGTAAGGTGGTGGGTAAGCTGGGGCACTATCGGAAAAACTACCAACCCGAGATGGGGCATTGGAGTAAGTTTCTGGAGGGGGATAGGGTAAGGGCGCGGAGGGTTGATGATGGTGATGAGATGAACCATATGGGAAACTACCCTGGTGAGTTAAGGTTGGCTGAGGTGGGTGAGCGGCCACGGGGGGAATTGGGTACGTTTGGTTCGATGGATAGGGAATGGGGCCTGAATGTGAGGGAGGAGGGTAGCGGTAGTCCTGAGGGCCGGGATTGGAAACTGGAGGCGGGTAGGGATACGGATAGGGATAGGGATTAGGGCCAGAATGAGAGGAATTGTAATGAGGAGGGTATGGACCAGAATTGGGAGGTGGGTAAGCATGAGGAGGGTATGGACCAGAATTGGGAGGTGGGTAAGCATTAGGAACCTGAGGGTATCCATAGGGAGGATTATTGTAGGGGTATGAAGATGAAGGATTGTTGTAATTGTCCATTTGATGTATATTTATGCTGTTCTACTGAGTTTTTCTGTACGTGTGTGTTGGGGTGTCTGTAAATGTAAATGAACGCAAATACAGCAACAAGGATTATATATCAAGAGAGTTTGTCTATTCACACCTGAATAAGATTCCTTGTTGGATTAAATTCGACAAAGATCCACAAGAAAACTCACAAAGAGAGAGGAGGAGGTGGAGGAGAAGAATTCATCCAATGTTTTGGTTTATCAGTTGAATCCAATATCACAAATAATACAATTGATCTTGAATTTCAAAACCAAGCTAAGAAGATGGAGACTTACCCAGTAAGCAAAAAGGTCAAACACGGAAAGAGGGATGTTCCTTTGCAGGAGTGATTAATGTCAACAGATGTGAATTTCAGAATCAGAAAGGATCAAAGAAGAAAGCGTGTGTCTCGAGAGGGAGGAAGAGAGAAAACGGCTCACTGGAAATTTCCTCTTGGTGAAAAGTTTAGAATAATAATGGAATTAGATAGAAGGCATAATAGTATTTTAAGCTCGTCAATGCATTATACAATTCAAACATGGTGTTCTCATCTTTGCGGCAATTACATGGAAAATTCGAAATTGAAAGTTTCAGCGTGCGAAACTTGTATGATATGGGTGCAAATGTGCAAATCCTTACCATTTGTGATTATCATCATTCTTTGATTTCTTAGTCTTTGTTGTTATGTGTATATCATTAAACTTCATTATTGACACAAGCAAATATGATCGTGTTATGGTTGTCTGAACTTAAATATATTTGAGGGTGTAAATTTTATAGGAAAAATCTACAATACATACCTTTTAAAGGTGTGTACAATATGCACTCATTATTTGGTTAAGATTGCGCCACCTCATAATAAATGACCTGGAGAATCGGTTATTTGTAACTTTTTCGTGAGTTTCGTAACTTTTATACTAAGAATTCATAACTTTTCAGCAATATGATTCGTAACATTTTTCTTACATTTTGTAACTTTTCATGTGTTTCGTAACTTTTTGTGGGACTCGTAACTTTGAGACAAAAAATCACAACTTTTCTCAATTATGATTCATAATTTTTTTTGTGTCTCATAACTTTTAGACAAAAATTCGTAACTTTTCACAAATATGATTCATAACATCTTTTTGTGTCTCATAACTTTTAGAAAAAAATTTGTAACTTTTCACAAATATAATTCGTAACATTTTCTTTCGTCTCCTAACTTTTATAGTAAAAAATCGTAACTTTTTTAACTATGTATAATCAATTGGGCAATCGATTGGCAACAATTGAATACGTAATAAATTATGCATTTCGAAAATAATTGCTTAGCTCTGATTTTTAATTACATTCTAATGTTATATGGCCTCAATAATTGTTGAGGCAAATGTATTTCGAAGAAGTAAATGAGTTTTCTTTAAAATAATTTTAGTTTCAATTTTCACAAAACGAAGAAGAAGATATTTTTAATCTAAATTAATTTCAGATACTATAATTGGGGCCTCTCTTTCCATAAAATTTGAAAACGCTTTTACTAGCTATGGCATAACTTACTTAAAAATTTAAACTCTTTAAAAAAATTCAAACTATAGCTATGGCATAATTTAAACCGTTTTTAAAAAAGAGTTAAAAAAAATTCAAAAAATCTATACCATTTTTCTTTTAAAAGTAAAAACATATCAAAGAGAACTTTTTTCAAAAAAGATAGTTTTTGAAGGGAAAAAAAAAACTAATTTTGAAAATAATATTTTAAACAGTTTTTTTTTCAAAATTTATTTTCAGTTTTTTGAAAAACATATTTTCAAAAACTTTTTTTAGAATAATGGTTTACCAAAACTTAGTTTTTATCCAGAAAAAAATTTCAAAATTTTTGTATTTCAAAAAATTGTTTTAAAAAAAATTCCAAAATTTAATTTTTTCCCTCGAAAAACTATTTTCAATGAAACTTTTCAAAAAGTAGTTTTTGTGAAAAAAAATTCTCTTTGATACTTTTTGTTTTTAAATGAAAAACGGTTTGATTTTTTAAAAACCTTTTTTAACTTTGTTTTTTTTGTTTAAATGATTTTTTTAAAGGTGAAGGATATATACAAAGGGTAATACGATCATTTCATGCAAAAAAAAGTTAATACTGCTAGCCTTAAAGTAACGATAGAGGAGAATCTGACAATTAGTTTGAAAAGTAAAGGAGGGTAGTGGAATTTCAGAAAGTATAGGGGACATCCCTGTGTTTATCAAAAACCTCAGGGGAGGTAAGTGAAATTTACCCTTCTTTTTTTTCCCTTCAATTTGTTGGGTCACTTGTTGCTCAGGTTAACAAGTAATGGATTCGTAACTTTTTGTAATGGATTCATAACTTTTTAAGATCCAATGGTAGATAACTTCCCAAAAAGGGATGTGTATTGTAGTCATTTCCAATTTTATATTATAAGAGTGTAGTCCCCATGACCCGTCATTATGACGGTCATATTTTGATTTTGTGTCTTGTTGTTATGAGGAGAGTAATTAAGGGGGTGTTTGGCCACCTAATTTTTGCATTTTGATTTTTGCATTTTCAACTTTTGGGTGTTTGACACATCACAATGAAAACATATTTTACGAAAATGAGTTTTTGGTTTTTGAGTTTAGAGAAGAGAAGTCAAAATAGGTTGAGATGAGCTTTTTGATTTCTCATTTTCCACTTCTCCCATTTTGATTACCAAAAGACCTACAGAATCTATTCTGCACATATCTCTCAAACACTACTCATGTTTCAAAATGCATTATGCACATTTCTCCTAAACACTCCTTCCAAATTCAAAATATATTCTGGCCATAATCTAAAAAGCTAAAAAATTAAAAATGAAAAGCTGAAAATAAGGTTCCCAAACACCCCGTTAGAATTTTATTAGAATTTGTGTTGTCATTAGTTTGCTGACAAGAACAACTAAAGTTCAAATTTGATGGTGACAATCCTTTTATAATTCTGATGCGGTCCCTATAATTCTTGTTAATCTTATCAAATCCTATTATCCCGTGGACTCATCGCTAATTAATTTTCTGACAGCGCTACCTAATAACGCCCGTCTTCAGGGAAGTTTCCTTATCGCCCGACGAAGTACAAGAACAATCAGGGGCAAGTGGGCAACGCCAGTAGGTAAGTATGTGGGGTCTATTGATCTGATCGCATGCCAAAAATAGTACTAACAGGTCAAAATGCTCTTTGATCCCAATAATGAGGCAACAACAATTAGTATTTGTCAATTACTAATGTTATTTGCATACGGATAATTTTAACTGCACAGAAGGTAGAGGAACATAAAACGTTAAGATTAGCTTGGGGACTCACTTTTTTGTATCGGACGTGTGTAAATACTTGATCCAAAACACATCCTGCGGGATGGATTTTGGATCGAGCACTTAACACATCCGATTGAGCTGATTTCTCACGAGGTCCCTCAAAAAATTATTATAAGATGAATGACGGTTCGGATTGTTTGTGTGGGACCCAAAAGTGGGTCCCCAAACTGATCTGTACATTTTATGTGCTTATTCTCTCTGTACATGTAGCAAGGTCCATTTGCATACTGTCCAAATCCAATCTTTTGACGGTTCATCTCTCTCTCTCTCAAAACCATTTCAACTTCAAAACCTTTTGTTGATTAAAAAAAAAAAACTTCAAAACCTTTTCGGTATTTATTTATAATTCCGTTTGATTAAAAATAGGGATGTCGTACTTGCACTTTGGAAGTATATTTGTAGAGATTTATATAGTTAAACTTAGTTTTTTTAAAAAAAAAATTGATATGATTGTTGTTAGAATTAAAAATCATGCAGCATGTAACAGTTGTTCTTATTTTAGAAAAATAAGAATTGGCGTTCATAAATGCCACCCTATCAATGAAATTTAGGAGAGTCATTGCTGACAACAATAATACTATGTGGTACATCGTTATAGAGAAGCAGTCGAAGGGGGAGAGAGGAAAGAAAATGTACCAGAGGAGAGAGAGTAAATGAATTGTATGGGATGAAGTGGGATAGAAATGAATATTTAGGTCATGAGTTAGCTTGCGTCGGTGTGTCCTTCGCTTATTGGCTCATATCATTTCGCTATTCGATTATATAGGTTGGTGTCCTCATGTCAAGAGGGAAAAATGCCCTCAAAACTTACACACGTTTGCTAAACGTATGGTTTTAGGTTCGAATTCGTTGTGGAACAGCATAGTAGAAGGACCAAATTGAAACCAAATAGGAACTGTAAGTTCAAATTAATGAAGTCGAAACTAAAGGGGTCCGTAAGTACAATATCAGTTAAGCTAGAGGGACCAACGGAGTCATTTTCCTTTTCAAATGCTTTTACATTTCCTTGCAAGGAACGAGTCAAAAAGTTCAATGAAAAACTTGATTCAAAGTCCCAATCAACGTTCCAAACTGAAGTGGACAAATCAACTCATTTGTTTTTCAAGTTTCTGGAACACAAAATACATTACCCCCATAGTTTTTGAACATCGGCTGATACGTACCATATCGGCAGGTTCGTCTCGAAATTTGGAGGCTTCGATACGGATACATATCGTACCGTACCAGCCAATACGCCGAAATTTAAAAAAATCACAACCGATACACCCGATTCCCGCGACGTATCGTTCGATACGCCGATACCGCGATCGATATCGCTATTTAAAACTATGATTACCCCATGGTACACGTTTAAAAGTCACTAAAGAAAAAATTAAGTAAAATAGAACTTAAAAGTTCTGATTGCTATCTTATTCACCCATCGCCCCACGGTACACGTTTCGATGCTTTTTTGGGTTACTTATACAAAATAAATTTATTTCTCTTAGTTTTTTTTTTATTATTGTGCGTATCTAATCTGCAGATATCTCTCAAACACTATTCATGTTTCAAAATGCATTATGCTCATTTCTCCTAAACACTCCTTCCAAATTCAAAATACATTCTGGCCATAATCTAAAAAGCTAAAAAATTAAAAATGAAAAACTAAAAATGAGGCTACGAAACACCCCCTTAGAATATAATTAGAATTCGTGTTGTCATTAGTTTGCTGACAAGAACAACTAATAGTTCAAATTTGATGGTGACAATCCTTTTATAATTCTGATGCGGTCCCTATAATTCTTGTTAATCTTATCAAATCCTATTATCCCGTGGACTCATCGCTAATTAATTTTCTGACAACGCTACCTAATAACGCCCGTCTTGAGGGAAGTTTCCTTATCGCCCGACGAAGTACAAGAACAATCAGGGGCAAGTGGGCAACGCCAATAGGTAAGTATGTGGGGTCTGTTGATCTGATCGCATGCCAAAAATAGTACTAACAGGTCAAAATGCTCTTTGATCCCAATAATGAGGCAACAACAATTAGTATTTGTCAATTGCTAATGTTATTTGCATACGGATAATTCTAACTGCACAGAAGGTAGAGGACAGAAAACGTTAAGATTAGCTTGGGGACCCAATTTTGGGTATCGGACGTGTGTAAGTACTTGATTCAAAACTCATCCTGCGGGGTGGGTTTTGGATCGAGCACTTAACACATCCGATTAAGCTGATTTCTCACGAGGTCCCTCAAAAAATTATTATAAGATGAATGACGGTTCGGATTGTTTGTGTGGGACCCAAAAGTGGGTCCCCAAACTGATCTGTACATTTTCTGTGCTTATTCTCTCTGTACATGTAGCAAGGTCCATTTGCATATTGGGCTCTCTCTCTCTCTCTCTCTCTCTCTCTCTCTCTCTCAAAACCATTTCAACTTCAAAACCTTTTGTTGATAAAAAAAAAAACTTCAAAACCTTTTTGGTATTTATTTATAATTCCGTTTGATTAAAAATAGGGATGTCGTACTTGCACTTTGGAAGTATATTTGTAGAGATTTATATAGTTAAATTTTGTTTTTAAAAAAAAAAATTGATATGATTGTTGTTAGAATTAAAAATGATGCAGCATGTAACAGTTGTTCTTATTTTAGAAAAATAAGAATTGGCGTTCATAAATGCCCCCCTATCAATGAAATTTAGGAGAGTCATTGCTGACAACAATAATACTATGTGGTACATCGTTATAGAGAAGCAGTCGAAGGGGGAGGGAGGAAAGAAAATGTACCAGAGGGGAGAGAGTAAAGGAATTGTATGGGATGAAGTGAGATAGAAATGAATATTTAGGTCATGAGTTAGCTTGCGTCGGTGTGTCCTTCGCTTATTGGCTCATATCATTTCGCTATTCGATTAGATAGGTTGGTGTCCTCATGTCAAGAGGAAAAAATGCCCTCAAAACTTACACACGTTTGCTAAACGTATGGTTTTCGGTTCGAATTCGTTGTGGAACAGCATAGTAGAAGGACCAAATTGAAACCAAATAGGAACTGTAAGTTCAAATTAATGAAGTCGAAACTAAAGGGAACCATAAGTACAATATCAGTTAAGCTAGAGGGACCAACAGAGTCATTTTCCTTTTCAAATGCTTTTACATTTCCTTGCAAGGAACGAGTCAAAAAGTTCAATGAAAAACTTGATTCAAAGTCCCAACCAACGTTCCAAACTGAAGTGGACAAATCAACTCATTTGTTTTTCAAGTTTCTGGAACACAAAATACATTACCCCCATAGTTTTTAACATCGGCCGATACATACCATATCGACCGGTTCGTCTCGGGATTTGAAAACTCCGATACGGATACGTATCGTACCGTATTGGCCGATACGCCCAAAATTTTAAAAATTCACAACCGATACACTCGATTCCCGCGACGTATCGTTCGATACGCCGATACCACGACCGATACCGCGACCGATATTGCTATTTAAAACTATGATTACCCCACGGTACACGTTTAAAAGTCACTAAAGAAAAAATTAAGTAAAATAGAATTTAAAAGTTCTGACTGTTATCTTATTCACCCATCGCCTCACGGTACAGGTTTCTACCCTTTTTGGGGTTACTTATACAAAATAAATTTATTTCTCTTAGTTTTTTTTTTTTTAATTGTGCTTATCTATTGTCGTGGCATCTATGATGACAATTTAAACTATATTATAATCAAAATTCAACAGAGAAACAAGAAAAAATCATGAAGGTACAAAATTTATTTGAGGTATGATATATCAAGAATGGAAGTCATCTATTACCAAGAAAGTTTACCTTTGAGAGAATATCATGATCTCATAAGGACTTCTTCACGGATCTCCTCCATGCGGACCACTCTTTTTTTGACTTTTCGGACTAAATTTCGACGATTCAAACCACTCAATGCGTTTAAAACGTGTTTTCCAAGGCCAACGCGAGGAATCGCCCAAAAAAAATACTTGAAAGGGCTTCGTCTGAGCAATTTTTCATAATAACCGTACATATAAAATTTATCGAAAAATGCTCAGATGAAACCCTTCCGGGTATTTTTTTTGGGGCGATTCCTCGTAAAGGCCCCCTAAAAACACGTTTTAAACACATTGAGCGGTTCGGATCGTCGAGATTCAACCCCGATCCATGAGGTCCTCATGGAATTTCCGTGAGGAAGTCCTCATTAGATTGTGATCCTATATATATAATTTTGTGCTTATCTATTGTCGTGGCATTTATTAATATGGAGGCAATTTAAACTACATTATAACCAAAATCCAACGGAGAAACAGGAAAAAACCACAAAGTTACAAAGTTTATTTGAGATACGAATTATCAAGATGGAAGTCATCGATTACCAAGAATGTTTACCAAATTTTTTGAGAAAATACCTCCATCTAAGAAAATTGCCAATCTCTCTCTTTCATATATCATTTTTTTTTTTTAATGAAGGGTGTCCAATGAACCGGAGTACCGGACTAATCTCTCTAACCACTCCCACAGTTGCGTGAGGTGAAGTTGCCCCAAGGACAAATCACTGCCAAGGAGAATCGACCCGCACGACTTTTCGCCAAGACAAATCGATTAACCGCTGCGAACATCTTTGGGAATTCCATATACCAAGTTTCAATTGAGAAGTTATTACCTATATATTTTACTCCACTTCTGTATAAAAATAGTGATCATCAGGATATTTGGAGCAGTACCTCCAAATCTAGAGCAATCTAAAACAGAAAAAACAGAATCTCTAGCTAAACCAGGAACCAAAACTTCAAGAGTTCAGAGTTAGAGAGAGGCCACTGTATGAGCAGCCCCATTTGTTGAGTGGAGGGTCACCCAAGACTCAATCGCACCCAATAACAATTGGCTGTTACGAGTATCGAATCGAAGAACAAAAACAAAGTGCAAGCAAACCAAACAAGGCAAAGAGACAGATTTTATGTGCTTCGGCTTACTTTCGGGCGTAAACCTACTCCACAGGCAGTTGGTCAATGGCTTCCACTAGAAATAAGGCCTCCCTCCCTCCCTCTCTCTTAGGAAACCCCCCAAAACCCCTAAGAAACGAAGTCAGTGTCTCCCAAATTGTGCCTAATCCGGACGGATATTAACCCTCATCCGGATGAGAGTTACTGAGTGCAAAACCGGAGTAGCAGGATCGACCGTCCTATGGTCGTCATAGACTCCGCCCAGATGGAATATGCTGAAACGCCAAATATCGAGCCGAAAATCACCACTATTAGCAGTCCTCAGAGACTAAGCTTCCATCCTCAGCTAACCTTCTAATGTACGTTCAGAACGAGTGCCAACGCCACCCATGGAGGAACCAACTCAGAGACACCAAGACAAATGACTTGATGGTTGTCTGATTCAGTAAGGCACGCCAGTCTAACAGCATGAAGTTTTCCTTGAAGACCAAGGAGCTTCGCAAAGACTAAAGGACCCATCAACTATATCACCTTTGCGATTTCTCGCAATCACAGCTGCCTTGGCATCTCCATCGTTTTTGTTTACTGCAACATCACAACTAAATTTAACAGAACCCACCCTTTGCTTGCTCCGTGCCGAAATGGCTGGAGAGGAATCCGAAGAATCCAAAGCGACAGCATAAAATTCATTACGAGCAAAAATGGACTTATATACCGTAGCAACAGGATCAGTGGGGGTGATTGAAAATAAAATCATTCAGATTCTTCCATATAAAGCAATCAACAAAAGCCAATGTCCCAATATGTCAGAATCAATATCAAAGGAAACTTTTAGGATCATGACATAAAACTTGTAACTGTAAAAACCTAATCACTGATAAACCAACATATTAAGATTTAGAGATTGATTAACTAATTTGCACAGAGGAACATAATTACAAAACGAAAAGGTAATGGATATTGACACTCCACTTTTGGTTAACCACTCCAATATTTGTCTTTTAGTGTTCAAAATACACGTAACATGAACACTAAAAGACAAACACTGGAGTGTGGTGATCCATATTTGGAGTGCCCAAATCACTTTCCAAACGAAAAATTTACAAGTACTATGGTGACACAACTTCCGTTTTACTAAGCTCTGTTGTCCTCTAATGTGTTTAGCCATAATCAGCCGTCTTCCGCTGGGAACACTAGAATTTCGTAGTTCTGCTAGTGTTTTGATTTGGTCGGTCCCTTTGGAAACGATAACAATCCGACCGTTTCGATCGAATCAAGAGGAAATTTGTTCCTTGCTGCTACAATTTACAGACTGAATGAAGGAGATCATTAGAGACTTCAGAGTTCATCATGCATAGGCTGTTCTAATGGCATGCCCATCCTAGGGTCTGCATTTCCGTGTCCCTGAGCAAGGTTTAGAAAATCTCCGGCAGGTTGGAGTCCAATGTCCCCTTTTCCAGCCATGCCCGCTTTTATGGCAGCAGTAACTGTCCTCTGCAACTTGAGTATCCCAATACGCTTCGAAACAACATACAGAACAGCACAGGAGAATAACAGAAACCCGACAACAAGAATCACCCTGTCCAGATAATACTCAGCTTTTGGAAATTTGATCTTAGATATTTTGAAGGTAAAATTGCTAAGAGCATGTAAACTCAATATATTGAGGCTAAGCCTGGAAATACATGGAAGCTAAAGAAGCCTATGGATTGGCGTACATCATTTGAATCTATACCTGTCCAGAACATCTTGACGTTGCATTGTAGAAAGTAGGTTTCGGGTTCGGCTTAGCAATGAGCGGTGGCCTTTGTATTCACTTTCAGCTTTCCTTAACACTCCTGTGGAATCCTCTGCAATAATTTAAGGATACATTGTTATATTCAGCTATACAGTCAGTAATTGGCAAAAAAATCCAAAGCACAGAGGTAAACAATTCACTTTTTTTTTTTTTTTTTATTAACGGCAAAAAGGGTGGGAAGGGGCGACCAGCGTAGCAACCCCCCATGGGCGTGATCATTGGGGTTCCCGACCCGCTGTGGAATGTCCGGTTGAGCCATAGCTACTGTCCGAATAGGACAGGCCGTCACCACAGCACCACCTAGGCGACTAGTTGGCCAAAGGCCCTCCCTGCAAATCCATACAAGTCCCAGCAATGGCATGGGAGGGATTCGAACCTGGGAGACCCATGCACAAGGAGAGAGGAGAATCTTATCCCACTCACTTTGGCCAACTAGGCTACCACCTTAGTGGTTAAACAACTCACTTCATGACCACTCATTTCGCAGCAAAGTACGGACACCCTTCCCACTCATGTTGCTGCAATGGCGTAATCATAATCATTTATTACAACTGAAAGGCAACATGATTCCTTAGCAATATGAGGGGTATAAGCTAAATAGCATGGACACGGAAACGGATACGGACACGGCAATTGTAATAAAATGGACACGGACATTGAACGGATCCCTGACTAAGTTAGTGTCCATATTTTTTAACTAAGAGGCAACATCAATGAACGGATATCTGCAATATTTAAAGAAGCCTCTCATTAGATCCATAGATCCATAATGTCCATGCTTTGGATTTTTTTGCCAATTACTAACTGTATAGCTGAAGATAACAATGTATCCTTTAAATATTGCAGAGGATTCCACAGGAGTGTTAAGGAAAGCTGAAAGTGAATACAAAGGCCACCAGCCCACCACTCATTGCTAAGCCGAACCCGAAACCTACTTTCAACAATGCAACGTCAAGAGGTCCTGGACAGATATAGATTAATCCAATCCATAGGCTTCTTTATGATTATGCATAAAAATATTCGGATCATCAAAATATGGCCGGAAACTATGAGGTCCGCATTTTAGCAAAATGAGGGATCCCTCATTAGATCTGGACTGTATCCACAAAGAAAAAACATTATGTGCTCTATAAATTGCTCTCTAGTGGTCCTGCTAGCTAAATTTGGACAATATTTCATGCCGCTGGAAGTTGATCAGCGGAATCGGGTGTGTATCAGAAGAGCCAAAGTGATTCGACTCAATAATCACAGCATGGAAGGTTTCAGGCCACTCGTGTTCTTCTAAGGTACATTTACTCACCAGAAACATAAAATATATAGCATCAAATTATTTCATTGTAACGAACTGGAAAATAATGCTAAATGGTTCCCACTAAAGGTGCAAGAGAAACCATTAAAAAAATGCAGCAGAGGCCCACTATAACAGCTTGAGTGATGAAAGAACGTACCAAAAGCCATAAGCGTGCTTGAACTTCTTTCCACCTCCTAGAATAGATAACCGAACCGACAGTTAGAAGGTCCAACCATACCATCAATAAATAGTAATGAGATTTGCCCCTTGCTCAGATTTGAAGGAAAGTGGTTATTTCGAAATACGGGAGTTTGATAATACGAAGAGATCCTTACAATAGATCATTTTACTTGGACAAAAAAAAACTATAGTTAACTGGTGTTATATATGCACAAGATGGAAGGTATCCCTACTGGTTAACATATTGTTCTGTGGTGTGGACATTTGAGACCTCTATCCTCTCTTGGTTTGGTATCATTTGAGTGCAACCCACAGGGCCGAGGGAGCTTCTTTGCTGTTCGGAAGAGATCCAGATAGCAAAATGGAGGAAATTCAGTTTGATGGTTCCATTTTGCTTGATGTGACTCTTATTGAAGGAAAGAAATCTGCGGCACTTCAACCTCATAGAGAGCTCATTGTATAGGCTCAAACGTAATATTTTGTATGCTGAGATAACGATGGTTATCCCTCTATGGATGAATTTCTCTAGTTTGTAGCGCTTTATGACACTCAAGGTCAGTTTAGGTGTACGAGTGGTTTTCCGTTACTACCACATATTTTTGCTAACCCAAAAAACAAACAAACACAAGTAATAACCTGAACCATCAGCTGTCGAGTTCGCCGAAGGCTCTCTGTGATGCTTTCTGCAGCAGATGTCATCCCGGCTTTTGTCCTAGTAGGCAATTAGAAATCATTCATTTCTCTTAAAACATAAAGGTGGATTAACTAGTTCGATATTCCATTGTAGCGCCACAATCATGAGGCATAATAAAAACAAGTAGTATCCATGGTATATTACTTAAAAAAACTGAGCAAAACATACTGTAAATTGCGCCTGCGAATCGTGGACTCTTCTCCTCCCCCCAAAAGAAGTTCTCTCTACAATTAAACAACCATATCAAGAAGGGGAATATTTTGGTAATATGCATCATGTATAGCAAGTAGAGAAACTTTAACAAGTCCCAAGATCTTAACATAAAAAAAAAACAGTATATCACATGCCTTATTGCTTTACAAAATAAGATAACTAAGAGAAAACAACTCCAAAACGATGACTTCAGCGCAATGAACGATACATTAAACCACTAAACTTGGAAACTTTTGAACAAAGCTAGTTGATCACCTCTGCCTGAGCAGCTTTTCTCATGTTTGCCTTTGCTTGCAAATTAGCATTTCTCAAACTCGCCCGCAAACTGAACAAAAGCAAAACGAAAACAATGAAAAAGCAGTGTTATGAACAAAATGCAGATAGGTAAATTCTGTTAAAAGCTGTATCATGTACTTTTAATCTAGATACACAAACTGATTTAAAAAGGGCTTCATACCCCGTGATCAAGAGAAACTACAAATTCCACTCCATTAGGTTCGACATAAAATGTACGAGAAAATAAAATAGAATATTCATGACATGTCTACACCAACTCGTCCCAAGTAGAACTTCAAAAAATTTGACCCAAAATCAAATACATACTTGTGCATAGGGCTGCAAACGAGCTGAGCCAAGTTTTAATGTGTTCAAGCTTGTTTATTAAGTTTTTAACGAGCTCGAGCTCAGTGAAAACTTAACGAGCCGAGCTGGCCTAGGCTTGACTCGAGCTCGAGCTTGTTCACGAGCGAACGAAAAAATATATATACATATACTCACATAGGCTTCAGACAACAAAGAAAGTTTTACTTGTGCATGTATATATGTTTTATATCTATATACTCTACAGGAAAATAGTCTCAATTTCAAAATAATAGTGAAATTTAATAAGTTTTTTAAAAGATAGTGCAATAAGATATCAAATTGGAATAAGAAGTTACTCCCTCCGTCCCATTTTCATTGTCCAGTATTCCTTTTTAAGACGTCCCAAAATGTCTGTCCACTCTCCAATATAAGCAATAGAAATTTAATAAAGTTACATTATTACCCTTTTGTTTAAAATAAAGTACTGCTACTTACATTAATCAAATCACCTTTTGAGAGGGCATAAATGGAAAATTAAACATTTTTTGATGTAATCATTGTGTCCCCTTAAAAAGTTGGAATCCCCAAGTGGGTCTATGAAAATGGGACGGAGGGAGTATATTATTTTATTCCAGTAAAAAGTAAACAAGCATTATCGAGCCAAGCCGAGCCGTGTTCAGGCTTGTTTGTTAAGGTTTTTAATGAACTCGAGCTCGAGCCAAGCCTCAATAAAAACTTAACAATCCGAGTTCGAACAAGCTCTTTTCAAGCCGAACTGAGCTGAGCTCACGAACGGCTTGGTTCATTTGCAGCCCTAAGTGTGCACATACAGACTACAAACATTACCCACCTCTCTGATGGGTTGAAAAGTGGGTAATGAACAAAATTGCAGTCCCCAAGATCTCCTATATTCCTTTTTTAACATTTTCTTAACGATCTCCACACAAAAAATTTCACGCGCACAAACATGCATATCTATCAATTCTAATAGATAAAGGGAAAATACCAATCAGTGGGAACAAATTTTTTGCAACAATATCACAAAAATTAATATGAATTAATAGTTAGAGCAAAAAATTTCCCTAGAGCAGGAAACAAAAAATTTCAACAACTTTTACCATAATATGAATTAATAGTTAGAGCAAAGTAGCAAATCTCTAGAGCTCAACTATCCGCCCCTCCCACACTCCATGTATTCACACATGCACACACAGAGTGTGTGCCCAACCTCAAGTAATAACCATATAAAGGGAACACACAGGTTGATGTGAACAATTTTTCCGTAATTGGACATAAAAAAAGACAAATTTTACACTTTGTTCTACCATGTATAACGGACAATAATGTGAACACATGGTTTAACTACCCATTGCTAAACTGCTTCAGTTTCCTAATCCTTGAGGAGGGCTCTAGAAAGATGCAATTTCTATCTTGCGAACACAAAAAAATCCTTGGGTATTTTTTCATAGACATGCACACGGATCGCTAGAAAATATAAATATATACAAAGAGAGAAGAGAGCTACATATTTTATTCCGAGATATACAAGTGTGCGTGCTACAATATATTAGTACACCTGCATAATCACGCTAAATATGCAAGATTATTAATAGAAATCTCAATTCTAATTTGAACGGGCCACTGCATACATGCACATATATGGACGTATAATAGTTTAGAGAGAAAAGAGTGGGTGCCTTTGGATTTGTTGTTTCCATGAATCGAGCAATGACTGGGCGGCCTGAACATCATCATCAGTGGGTAACTGAGGAGCGAGAAGATCAAGATTGAACTGCAACGACGAGAGCAAAGCCACGCCGTCTTGTGCAATACTATTCAATCTGGGCAACGAATTAACAGCGGATTCTCCTGTTGATTTACAACCGTATCTTTCAATTGACTCGATGGTGTCTTTGGTTCGTTTGTACGTCTCGTCCCACCCCTTCTTCGCCTTCTCAACCGCCGCCACTACCTCGTCCATTTACACGATTTCTTCTGCTTAAAAACATAACCCACTAGTTTAGAGGTTGTAAGAGCGATGGGATTTGTAGTTGGAAAATCAAGGAGGGAGTTAAATTGATTACCTTATTGGGTTTCACGCTTAATATGGATCTGGGTCTTAAATTGATTACTTGTAGACTGAGGGAGGAAGAAGGGATAGCTTGAGATCCGCTTGGTGAAACCCTTGAATGCAGCTCGATGTCTGGATTGGGAATTCGATTTGGATGATCTGCAAAACACAATTGATAGTGAGCAATGAGTCGCCTTTGGAAGGGACTCGGCGACTCGCTTAGGTCAACCATTGTTTTAGATTTCTCTCGGGGCCGTAATTAAGGCTCTGTTTGGAACTTGGGGATGAAAATGGAACAGAAGAGAAAATATTTGGAAGGAAAATTAAGAGAAAAAAATGTTATTGAATCTAGATACAAAATACAAGAAAAACAAGAATCTAAACAAGAACACAGTCAAGTAGTCAAATTATGAGCTAAGAAAAACATCAAAGAATGACCAGAGGAATACAATAAAAGAGTTGCAGAGCCATAGTCCATCACAAATTCACAACTTTAATCTTGAGCATGAATTAAAGAATCACTGCAAGTGCATGCAAATTTATCTTGCCAAGGGCTATTTTGACAAAATTGCACATAATGGATTACAACAAATAATGCATGAGGATAACTGACTCTTGAATCTTGATTACCAACTGCCACTAGACCAAGTAAATGATAAATCTCACAGCTCAAGACAGGATTAACTAATTCTTGTATCCTGATTACCACAGGAAATCAATAAGAAATTACTTAACCAAGAAAATTGAACTCTAGCTCAGCAATTTTGTAAAACAATATAGGGTAAAACGATCCATGCTAACCTCAATCTATCGACAATTATTCCTTTGATTTCTTCTAGACCTTATTAGCAATTACACTACATCATTTTCACCACAAATTGTATATTAACTTTCATTGGACAGAAAAAGAGATGGTTTAAATGCCAAATTTAGAGAAGCTATCAAATTACTAGTCGAACTGGAAGTAACACAAGTCATGAACATTGAGAACGGGCTGAATGGCACCAATTTCTTCAATATAACATCCCTTCACTTAACACAATGATCAACAAGTTTTCTTCATTGCAAGAAGTAGAAAATGGCCTAGGATGATGGGGCACATTGATTAGAAAATTCCATTTCCCCCAACAGAACAATGTAGTTGGTCTGCCACGATAAAAGTAAAAAATACACACAGAAAGACATTCTCGCCGTAGGGGAAGTCCTAGTTCATAGGGGAAGTCCTAGTTTTAGTATACTAAGTAGATTTCCTTATTTGGATGTCCTATTTTTAGTATTCTAAGGAAGTAGTTGCCCAGACCTGTTACACGGACTTGGTATGGCCTGTACGGGTATCTGGTGCAGGTGCGTTTTCTACTTTCTAGATGTCAAACTTCACCGATAGGAAATCTAAGGAGATCTGGATATGTTTCCAAATGTTAAATACAGATAACAGACATGTTTTGGGTACTTATCAGTAGTATGTTACCAGATATTAAGCTATCAACTACTTAGAAAACTACTCGAAATTAAATAGAATAAAAAGGAAAATATGAATTTCCACCTTCTACCTATGTGAAAAAGGCTAAAAGTTGGCAATTATACTACACAACTAATGTGGACTTTTCTCATTTTCCAAATACCATAAGAACTATAGGATCCAAGTGTCTAAACTGGGTGTACTAAGACAAATTCAGGCATTAGAATGGGAAAAAACAAATTTGACTATAGCAGAACTATGAATGGTAATGGCTAGATCACACGAAACCAAATTCCAGTGACTAAAAAGGGATCACAAAATTCGAGCAAAGGGATAAACCGTTCGAAACATGAGAAGCGCAAGCAGTTTGTTACAATCGTTAAACTTCTACAAATTTCCTACCTTTGGCTGAAGCTTTATGAGATGCAAACGATCAGAGAATCGTTGAACGTCGTAATATCAAGCTCTACAAAAGAAAACAAATCGAAACTGATGAAATACAAAACCCATGTATACGCACAATGCATATGCGTATCCAGATTGAGAGGTTTCAGGATAATTGGGTTGAATACCGGTGGATCTTTGCAATTAGGAGAGACGGGAAGAGAGAGAAACGACGCTGAGCGACTGGTGCGAAAAGATGCGTTTCCGGTGATTGGGCTGAGTCCACCATTGTTTGGTTGGGCCGGCCTGGTCAAATTTACCTTTCTTCAGAATTGTTAAAAAGGGATAAGTACGGGCCGGTCCAGTTTTTGGAACCAATGCACGCCCAGCTCCACCTAGGGGAAGGAACAATTATTATTAAGATAAGAAAATAAATATTTATTACCAATAAGGCCAGTCACATTTTTTTAATTGTCATTACGGTCAGTCACTCTTTTTTGGGGATTTAGCCACTTAAGGTATCATACGGTTTCATAGACTTTTAGAAGTTTAGGCACTTTTATAGGGTTTTAGGCACTTTCATTAGGGTACCCTAGGGTTTAGATATAGACACTTTCAAATGGTACCCTAACGTTTAGGTTTATGGTGTACTTTCCTATTATAAAATTTTAGTTGTTTATGCGCCTTTCATAGGGTACCCCATGATTTTAGACACTTTCATTAGGATACTTTAGGGTTTAGGCATTTTCATTAGGGTATCCTACGGTTTAGGTTTAGACATTTTTCTAGGGTACTCTAAAATTTAGGTTTTATGGTGCACTTTCTTATTATTTTAGTGGTTGTGGCACTTTCATATGGTACTTTAGGGTTTTAGGCAATTTCATTAGGATACTCTAATGTTTAGGTTTAGGCACTTTCACAGAGTACCCTAAGATAGAAGGGAGGAAGAGAGAGAGAGAGAGTATGCTCGGAGTTGTGGGGGAAGTCGGGAAGCTGGGTGTGCATCCAAAAGGAGTGGGTGATGCTTTTCCTCAAATTAGGTGGAGCTGGGCCTGCATTGCCCAGCTTCCCGAGGTATTCTCTCTCTCTCATCCTGGGGTACCTTATGACTCTCTCTATCTGTCCTATCTCATAGTATCTTATGAAAGTGCCTAAACCTAAACTCTATAGTATACTAATTAAAGTGTGTGCCTAAAACCTTAGGGTACCCTATGAAAGTGCTTAAACCACTAAAAATCCTATAATATGAAAGTGCACCGTAAACCTAAACCTAAACCTATAAAGTGCCTAAACCTAAATCCTAGGGTACCCTAATGAAAGTGCATAAACCTTCAAAGCCATATGAAAACGCCTAAACTTCTAAAACCCTATGAAACCCTAGGTGCTTAAACCCAGAAAAATAGTGACTGGTCTTAATGGTAATTAAAAAATAGTGATTGGCCTTAATGGTAATAAAGATTATTTTCTTACCTCAATGGTAATTGTTCCTTATTAAAAAGGGTTTATGAGAGTCATTTAAAAAAAGAAATTATAATTTTGGATCGTGGATTATTGGTTTTGATAGTGGATTATATAATCTGTAAAATTATTCGAATAGTATGTGAAATTAAATTTTTTTATGACACTCCTATATATTTGGAATAATAAACCAAATATAAAATTTATTTTTCATTTTGGCCATTTACACCTTGCCTATTTTTCCTTAGTAATTATATTAATCGCAAGATTAACCTACTTATTTACCCTTAACCTTCATTGTTTATTTTGTAATTTACACAATTATAGTATTATTTGACATATATAAGGAAAATGACATCCAATTATAAATTTAAAAAAATAGATTTACCTTCTTTATGTTTGAGGATAATAGTTTACCTTATTTGATTAAAGTCATTTAGCTCGTAAATCTTCTTTATGTTTGAAATAGACGAGTTTTAATAGGCAATCCTAGATTATTTGTCCTGTTATAATTTCATCCCTAATTCTACCCAATTCCATGTTTGATTCAAGTGAGATTATTTATGGGATGGAAAATTTGCAAATTGACTATAGTAAATAAATTATTATTTTTTGATCGGCGACTATGGTAATTATTATTACAATGTGCAAAAAATAACATGCTAAATGTGATCCACCCACATATTATGGTAAAAATATAAGTGTGTACTAGTAAATATGATAGATTCGTGCATTTATTATGAAATCTGTGGAAGTTTCATAATTGTTTGTAGGGTCCATGTGTTTTTTTAAATTTGATATGCTTTTTGGAATTTTATCTCTTTTTGAATTCCCTAATCTTGTAGATTCCTTCCATTTTGAAATCATCCATTAAAGTATCATTAAAAATCAAATCCCACCAAGATAGGAAACAATATAAGTCCTGTTTATTTTATAATCCGTGCCTTTTTATTTTAATCTCTAAACTTATTTTAAATTCCTTCAATTTTGATATGAGCATAGGGCAGATTCATGCATTTATTATGAAATTTGTGGAAGTACCATAATTGTTTGTAGGGTCCATGTGCTTTTTAAAATTTGATCTGCTTTATGGAAGTTTATCTCTTTTCGAATTCCCTAATTTTGAAGATTCCTTCCATTTTGAAATCATCCATTCAGTATCATTAAAAATCAAATCCCATCAAAATAGGAAACAATATAAGTCCTGTTTATTTTCTAATCCGTCCCTTTTTATTTTAATTTCTAAACTAATTTTAAATTCCTTCCATTTTGATATGAGCATTAGGGCATATACAATCACAAATTGAATCCCACCAAGATAGGAAAGAGAATATACGTGTGTGTAGTAAAAATGGTAGTAGCAGTAAATCATATTTAAAGATGACGAAAACGTATTTCCATAAAGCGAAAAATGATAAAAACTTACATGATATCCAAGAAAATACTAATTATTTAATTATAATATTAATCAGGATACACATAAACTACGGTAAAAAAAACTTTCTATGTATCATAAATATCCAAATTTATTGGTCCCAAAATTTAATTTTTAAAAAAAATAAATTTGTTGACATAGCTTCACACCATTTGACCCCACAAGAAAACATGGATCCGATTTCTCCACCATGCCATGCACGTGGCCCAAATAGTATATCCACATTAATTTGCTATGCTACAAAACCAGACCCATCCAATGGACACCACAGATTTGCTTTGCGAAAAGCAGAGGAACTCGCAGTTGTGTCTGAAAGGTCTAACGCATTCACTCCCAAAAATCCGGTACCCTTTCTCTCTCTCTCCCAGCAACTTTCTCCTTTGGAGCTTTTGCAGCTTTTCCCTCCTTTCCGCCCCATCCTTCCAACCATGGCGGAGCACGATCTCATCACACCTCTACTACCCAACGACGGCCATTCCCAGCCGTGCGATGAATCCCAAGTGATCATAACCGTCGATGGCGATCTTTCTTCCGATGAACAATTTCCAAATCGACCCAGCACCCAAAATGGCCAAATGAACAATACCCAGTTGGGAATTGAGAACCCATTTGAATTCCTTGGTGCGAGTGGGATCCACGCGCCGCCCACGTGTACAATCGATCCGTTTCGAAACCATACGCCGAGGGTTGAAGGGGTTTACGAATGGTTGAAGATATTGATTTGTGTCCCCATTGCTATTTTGAGGCTTGTGTTGTTTGGGTTGTCTTTGTTGGTTGGGTATGTGGCTACCAAGTTTGCTTTACATGGTTGGAAGGATAAGCAGAACCCAATGCCTAAGTGGAGGTGTAGGCTCATGTGGGTCACCCGGATTTCAGCTAGGTGCATCCTGTTCTCTTTCGGGTAAGTCAAAGTTAACATGTACTTACGTTTCCTGTACATAATTGTATCCATCTGTGTATTATTTTTGTTGTTGTTTTGTCATAATTTTTTATTTTAAAGATTCGCTGTTGGTTGTAATTTAAAGATTTTTTGAATTTCAGATGAATAGGATTCTAAATAGATTCCTTTAGGTTCATACGTCAGGAAAATAGTCCGGGAAAAGATTATTATAGTGGAGTGAAGTAAAGGAAAATGAAAAGTGGAGTATTTCCTTTTATGTGTTCATTTGATACAAGGTCTTTAAGAGAATGTTGAAAAAGTAGTAGTTTAATTATGTAGAAACTAGTGTCAGAACAACCGAACAAGATTCATCCAAAATATTGTGTTGTTTGCTAGACAAGTTTTGGGGGAGAACTAATACTTGTGGCCAGTGAACAAGGTAGAGACGTATGTCCCACAACTTTCCTACACGAAAGTTATATATTTCCGTATTTTCATTCCCTTTCCCTGCAATTGAACGGGACCTAAAAATGATTAATTGATGAATCTAAAAATAATAAAGAAAGACGAATTCAATACATTTGAACGGCCCAAACCCATGCTAGAACTAAAATTATCTGTATGTTGGTCATACCACGAATGTAATTAAATGCAACAGTAAATAGAACCAAAATTACTGTCATTGGAAACATCCTACGAGAACCACCCCTAGTGATGGATGCATCCATGGCTTTCACTATTGAAGCATTGGGTTTAATTAAAAGGAAGATGTTTTCTAGTCTGAAACTTAATACCCCTAGCTTTCAAGGTATATACGACTTCAAAGGATAATCTTTAGCAGTGTTTATTTATTTCTTTCGCAACCGGGTTACCTGCCTTGGGCAACGCCACATTGGACCCAATTGGCATGGTAAACATGCGTATAGGATATTACTTAGTTGCGGTTGGTAAGAAGTACTGTTGACTTATCCATGCTGTAATGATTGCCTCATTATCATTTTATCTTGTAAATCGTAATCTCCCCCTCCGTAGATTCAGTTGTGTGTGCTTTGTTCTCCGACTGGGTCCTTTTTATTTTATTTTAATTGGAGGCTGCTTCATTAATACGTAGTACACTTCATTAATACTTACTGTACTGCTTTTGTTGTTTTTATCAACTTCACCTTTGGATGTTGCAGCTACCATTGGATAAAACGTAGAGGAAGACCTGCTCCGAGGGAGTCTGCTCCCATTGTTGTATCTAATCATGTATCCTATATTGAACCTATTTTCTTCTTCTATGAATTGTTTCCCACCATCGTTGCATCAGAGTCCCATGATTCCATACCTTTTGTTGGAACCATTATTAGAGCAATGCAGGTAATCTTGTTTCCATTCTGCATAATAATAGTTTTTATTTTGTTGTTGATACTTAATAAATTCTCTTGGGGAATTTAGTGCCATTGATTTTCAGATTTACTTTTGTGCATTTCATTTAACCATACTCAGTTATCTATCTTGCCTTTTCTCATTACTCTGTGTTGTTAGGTTATATATGTTAATAGGTTCTCCCCATCATCAAGGAAGCATGCTGTTAGCGAAATAAAGGTATAAAGTTCTGTGTCTTCAATATCTATTCATTCTAATTCTTTTTCCCTCGCTGAACCTCAACACTAGTTCTTTTAGTAATTTTGGGTAATAACTTGATTTAACATGCAAATATCGTTTCGGTCCTTGCTTCGTGGTAGTGTTTGACTGTTATTACTCCAATCATGACTACAATATCATCTTTCGTTGATTGCATAACTTTGCATTCTGCTTGCGTGGTAAATTCAAGCGTTATATCTGTTCTATTGTGAACTCCAATTTGTTGTTTAATTTAAGCCAGTTGACCACCAAATACGTAATACTTTATCAAATGAACGGATATTGAACATTTATGTCAAAAACTATTGTTTTGTGCCGTCTGGATTAGTCTTCAATGAACAAACCTTATATTTTTAAAGTTGGCCTGTATGTTCACTTATAGAAACTATTTTGAAACTTCATCTGCATGTGGTTTCGCTAGATATCTATGTTTACATGGATTAAATTCTTGTTAATGAGGATATTTTTGGTGGCTAAATTGAGGGAACCAAAAAATGGTTGCACATGCAGCAGCATTAACTACCAGTAATCAACCATCCACATGTAATGTGTGAACAATAACAGTGTTGTACCATAGTCAATAGCTAGGTATAAGGGGGCATGGAATACATATGGTCAGTGAAAAATGTCTGAAAAGTCTCACGTAGCTTGTTTGAGAGATAAGTGGATGAATTTTCTAATTGAAATAATGAGAAACACATTTTGTAAATACGTCAAAGAAATTGATCGTGTTTTCTCTGCTGTAAGAGCTGACTCCAAAATCAGAAATTGATATACATCTATAGTGTTGTGTTCAGGTATTTGTAGACTAGACCAAAAAATGAGAATTGATTTGCACACGCTCTTGTCTATGAATATATGTTTGATTGTTGCAATGCACATGCGCATAGAGCTGCAAACAAGCTGAGCTAATGTTCATGTTTTTTTTGTCAAGTTTGTAGGGAATTCGAGCTTTGACCTTGAGCCCAATTGGCCTGTGCTTGAGTCGAGCTCGAGCTTGTTCACGAGCCAAAGAAATCATCTATATTTATGAACGGATAAAGGTCTAGAGCTGCAAACAAATTTTTTATTTTTTTTTACGTATACATAAATAAGTTCATGCATATTAAAATTTATTAGAATACACATATGTAAGTTTATAGCACATCTTAAAGTTTATGCATGTACAAGTTATAAATTTTTTATTATCTACATATAAAACATGAATTTCCATTATATACATATACTCTAGCTTCGCTAGCCTAGTTGAGCCGAATGCTGTCAGGTTCAGACCCAGCTCATATATTAAACGAGTCAAAAGTTGAGGTTCAGGTCCGGTTTATTTATTAGACGAAACAAACCCGAACGGGCCTTTACCTAATTGAGCCTCTAAGAGTTTGCGAACGGCTCGGTTTATTTGCTGCCCTATTCTCGTGTATATGTAGTGGCTGAATTTGCATTGGACGAGCCAGGTCTTTGAGTTGTTATGTGGTGGTGAAACCTGCCATTGCCGTTCTGAATTCAATGACTTAGTGTACTACTAGAGTAGTAGAGTTGCTATTTTTTGTTTTTGTAGCATGCCTAGTATTACGATTTCAATCTATAGGCAATTTGATACAGATATGTGCTTTCGAGGATCTGAATACAGAGAAAGGCTTCTTCTGGAAGATTTCCTCGTTTGCTTCTATTTCCCGAGGGAACGACAACAAATGGAAGACTCCTTATATCTTTCCAACTTGGAGCATTTATCCCTGGTTACCCAATCCAGCCGGTGGTAGTTCGTTATCCTTATGTACACTTTGATCAATCCTGGTAGGAATTTCTATTGTTGAAACAATGCTGTTGTGTTTAGAAATGTCTTATCTTTGATTCAGCTGGCCTGCTGCTTTGTTCAGGGGAAATATTGCTTTGGCGAAGCTCATGTTTAGAATGTTCACACAGTTTCACAATTTCATGGAGGTATGCCATGGCTAAAGTAGTTCCCCCAGCTCCAGTCTCTCTGGCTGATCATTTACTTAGTTATTGATTGGATAGTTTGAATATTATGGGAATCTAGTTTAGCAGCTTTAGCTTGTCTTTCTTTTTTCTTTTTTTAGAAATTTCTGAGAAGTAAGGTGTGATGGAAAATCATATCAAGGTTGTTTGGCAACGCCCAGTTACCGTATTCTTTTGGATATTGATTGCCATAGATAGGTGATTTATAGATAGTGAGCTATGACCCTCTCTGCTTCTTTCCTTATTTCCCAGTCATGCTAATTACTAGATACATTTTGTGTTTAAAGGCACCATGAACACAACGTGATCAATCAAACCTATCTCAACCATTCCAGCAAAATCGCTTTGCATGGAGACAACAGTGTTGTGATTTGCAATATAGATTTATAGTGGTTTAGAGCTTCCGTTACCTTTCTTGAGTTCTTAATCAACATCGTTTTTCTTGTTTTTATTTTCTTTTCTTGGGTTGGGGTGCTTCGGTTCAGTTCTTGGAAAGAACTATGCTGGTTTTCAGGAGAGTAGTTATTGTAACATGATATTTTGTTCATCTTGTATTGTCTGGAAACCTCCTTGGAAAAAACTATGAGACAAAGCTGTCATGAGATTTCGCATAATTGTGCTGTTAACTAGGTTTGCTTCTGATATATTATTTTCAGTAAACAGGGTGATGGATTCTAGTTTTTGTACTAACCCTTGTAACTTCCCCTTAGTTTTTGCACTTCGAGACCAGTGTGTCAAATGTGGTTGGTTTGTGGTCCATACCTTGCCGTAATATGTTTTAACACTGAAGGTTTTAATTCTTAGACGCTGAAAATCAGAGTGCTGATTCTTTTAGTACGTTAGTATCTAGTGTCTACCTCACCACTTGGAGGGAAAAAAAATTAAAGTGTAGTTAACTTGTGGAGTTGTGGTTATGCTGTTCAAAAAAAAGAAAAAAAACTTTTGGTTGTATCTGATTTGCGCTGTATAATTCTGCGAAGATTAGTGAGGTCCACTTAATCTTATGGCTGAATGAATAGTAAGCCCTCGAAAATGCCCAGACAACATTAGAGTGTCAGGCTATGTGAAAGATGGTGAGGCATAAAGTGAACCGACAAATAAAATGCACGTATGCAAGACACATTAAATCATTGCCCTTGAAATCCTATGGACCTATGATTCTTCACTACTGAAAGATAAAAAAACAAAGGCGGCTTTGATTCGCATAAGTGTTTCCTTTATATTTTCTTTTGTTTTTATTACTGTACCTAGAGTGGCAGTTTTCCACAGACACATTCATGACCCGAATTATTTTTCTCTGTACCGCTTCATTCCACATTACGGAGTTGAAAATTTTGGAAACGAAGAGGAAGGTTTCTTTGATAATTGGAGCCATTCTATTGACTTTTGCTAATTGGAGTCAGTCTATTTGCTTTGTTAACTTATGAGTAGTACAATAAACAGCTGCTTTGACTCTTGATGCAGTAGTTAAGAGGAGGAATATGATGACACTAAGGGGAGGGGTAGACCAAAATTGACTTTAGAGGCGGTAGTTCGAAATGATCTTTTTGTTTATATCGTGGATGAAGCACAGGTACTCCTAAAACCCCAAAGTACCTGTACCGGGTACCGGTACTTCATGGGTGCTTCAAAATATGTATCGGGTACTTTTGAGTTTATGGGTACTTCATAAAGTTTTCAAAACTTTAGGGATTCTGCATGGAAAAAAAAACTCAAACTACTGGCCTTAATACGCAAGAACTCAATGCGATAAAGTCATAAACTCGAGACCCCGACTCAGATCGAGAGCTTGATTTTGGAAATACATAAGCAGGGTTGACTAATCTTTTTGGTCCCCCCCCCCCTCTCTCATTAGTTCTGCTGCTCCTTCTCTCCGGTTATTTTGTCAAAATCTATTCCTTTTTTCTATTTTTTAGATAGGCCTTGAAATATCTTTTGCTCTCCATCTTGAAACCTATGATAGTTGCTTGCACAAAAATTAGTCCATTGCACTTTATTTCATGGGAAGATAAGTCCATCAAGCAGTATGGGTTCAAGTTCAAGTGCTATTAGCTTTTGTTATTTTGCTTGTATCTATAAAATATGTTATACTTGTTATATCTAATGAATCATGCCAAAATTTTAAAATGATATCCATAAAAAAATCACCATACCCTCGCTGTACCTGTACCCTACTTTTTGGGGTTGTTGCCGTATCCCGTGCCAGTACCCGTGCTTCCTATACATGATGCCCCTTACAGAGCTCAATGGAGAAGACTCGTACATGTAACCGACCCCAATTGGTTTGGGCTTAAGGCTCGATTTGGTTTGGTACAGTCGCATACGAACATGGAAAATGCTGTCGTTTAGTTCTTTCTATGCTGCAGATATTGTCCTAGGGCTAGAATCTGAATCGTGACTTTACGCGTTTGAGTGTATTGCATAGATTGTGGCAGACTTCCCTTATGATATGTCTGCTAGGCATGCATCATGAATGAAAACAACCAAACGTATATAATTTGAATTTTGGCTTCTGCATGCTTCTATGTTGGTACAAAGTTGATTGAGGCTGTTTATCAAATTGTACAGGTACAGTATCTTCCTGTGGTTTCACCCCTTGAAAATCAGAAGGAAAATGCTGTCCGTTTTGCTGAGAAGGTAAGGCTACGCAATTTGATTTATTCTTGCTGCCTTTAGGTTTAGTTTATATTTGACATAAAGCTTATCCCTTCACATAAAGTTTCTTCTTGTGCAAGATGTTATACACAAGCTTGGTTCACTCCATATTGTATTTCCCATGCCTTGTCTCATATGAAATGCAGGGGCATTCAATGTTTAAGAGATTATGTAGAATGGAATTGTGTTTCCACTGTTGGAAGTCTCCTTTTTATGCATCTGTATACAAACACCAGTCAATCTCATCCTTGTCTATGGATAGTATATATCTTTATGCTCCTTAACTATAATTCTATGCCAAAAGCTTTGCCTTTATGGGCCCTTTTCTCTTGGTAGAAAAGAATGCCACATGGTACCAAATCAAATTCGGTTCAAAACTGCAACTTCATAAGCACCAGCTTTTATGTTTTATATGCGCATCAAGGTTGTGTTTCGTTGAATGGAATGGCCATTCCAATGGAAGTGCCATTCCAATGGAATTCTATTCATATGTTTGGTTTATCAAAAAGTTAAGGAATCGTCATTCCAAATGGAATTCTCATTCCCTCAAATAAAGGATTAATCATTCCATTAGAAAAAGCAAGGAATCATCATTCCATTCCTCTCAAACTATTGATGCCACACCAAATTGCTATTGCCACACCAACTTTCAGTATTGCCACACCAA
>JAXBDA010000548.1:52910-80254 GCA_036023075.1 Gaultheria prostrata
ATTCCCTCAAATAAAGGATTAATCATTCCATTAGAAAAAGCAAGGAATCATCATTCCATTCCTCTCAAACTATTGATGCCACACCAAATTGCTATTGCCACACCAACTTTCAGTATTGCCACACCAACTTTCAGTATTGCCACTCCAAATTTACTATTGCCACACCAAAATTTGCTGATGTCACTCCAAAATTTACTATTGCCATTCCAAATTTTCTATCGCCATAGCAATTTTGGAACTCATTCCTAAGCATAACCAAATGCCGGAATGGAATGGTTATTCCTATCTCATTCCATTCCCATTCTATTCCAATCTCCATTCCATTCCAATAAACCAAACACAACCTAAGGGTGTTGGTAAAATCACTAGATTTTCCTTGTGAGCTGCCTTGGATATATATCATACTCGTCGAGTAATTTTTCTAGATTATTGGACTAACAGTTATAACTTCATCCTGATGGAAATATGCAGACTAGCCATGCTATAGCTACTGCTCTTAATGTCATGAAAACATCTTATTCCTATGGAGACTTTATGCTGCTTGCAAAAGCTTCCGAGTCCAAACAGGTACACTTTTCTTGCTCCATTCGTCGCGCCTTGGACAATTCTTGTTGCTTGTAGGTATGCATTAGTTGCCATGTTCTATATTCAAACTTGTATGTGCTTGTCTAGTGAGTGCGTCTCATATTTTTCCTGAATGGTAGACGACACACGCATACCATTTTAGCGTTTGCCTGGTTCTCTATGGTAGGTAGGGCTGTTCATGGGTCGGGGTTTTTTTTTTTGGATTCGGGTTCGACCGGACCGATACCAATCAAGTTTGTCTGGATGTGGCCTGAAACCTACTGAAATGGTGGTCAGTTTCGACTGAAGTTTACTTTGGGTTGGGCAGGTTGACGGGTTGGTGGGCTGCCTCAGATTTCCAACAGCAACAAACAGTAGCTTCGGCATCAGCAGGACCAGATGAATCCTCGACAAGAATTGGTTGGGTTCCTTCGGAAGTATCATCTGCTTCAGCTTACAAATCTTATGCGAAATCAAAACAGTCAGAATCCATCACTTACAATCAAACTCTAGGCCAAATTCGATTACAAATTCATCACCAGAATCGATCACCAAATAAATACGAAAATTGATTACAAAATCCACATGATTACAAACCACAGTCAAATCATATACACACGAGAGGTTTGGCATAGAAAATCCCAGACACACAAAAAACAATTACGAATCACACATGATTACAAACCAGTAAACCATAGTTAGATCGTATACACACAAAGGGGTTTGGGATAGAAAATCGTTTACACACGAAAATACGCTCGAAGATCGTATACACACGAAAATTTACTTACGAGGTTTCGGCGGCGAGACAGCAGGATCAGTGTGGGATAGGAAATTAGGCTTAGGTTTGAGACGAGGGGGGCGCCGTTTGGAAGTTTGGGATAGAAAATAGGGTTTCTTTAATGTACAGTCAGGTCAGGTTTTCTCGGGTCACATTCTCCGTACCCAAAACCCAACCAGCACCCAAAAATGATCAACATCTGGACCCAGACCTGCTTGAAAGTGTCAATCGAAACCGTTCGCATTGCTGGTTCTTTGGTCTGGTTGAGTTTTCGGCCGGGTGGGACTGGTGTGCTCCCCTAATTGTTAGGTTTCTTTTTTAGGGGTTATTTGGAGGCTCTAGTCTTCTCCAATGAGAGTCACGGACATATCCTAAACCATTATATTCTATGCTCTAGTAGTGAAATTCCTCTGCTAATCTTTGAAGTTTAGACATTGGGTTTTAGCAGAACCACTTAATTCTAACGTGCTTTGTGTGATTGTTCTGCTTACTCTTCTAATCTTTGTTCTTCGCCTGATTGCTCTGTTTTCTTTGGCGGTTTCTGGTTCTGTCACAAGTCACAACAACTTGATTTCAACCCTTAAACAAAGTTTGAGGGCTTTTGGCCAATGAATCATTGATGTTACATGCAGATGTAACAAGGAATAACTCATTTTCTTTGGGTCTGTGTTTGAGGTTTTGGCCTTGAACACACCATTTCATCATTTTGTGAATTAACTTTTATGTACGCCATTTTCTAATAATCAATAGAGCTATATTCTTTTGAATATCCGGTGGGTTTTCTGGTCCAAGAGATGCCAGAAGACTCTACAAAGTGGCAGAGCCAACAGGCTATGCTATTTTTTCGATTTTTTTTTTGCATAACTCTCGTTCGTTTAATTATTCTATTGTTGCATAATTCTTTGTTCTCCTTTTGCATAATTATGTTTTTAAACTGTTGCTGTTTTGCCTATAAGGTATCGTTCTACCTTTTGGTTTTGACAATCATCTTTGTTATGCAGGAAAATCCTGCACTTTATATGGTCGAAATGGCAATGGTGGAATCGGTGAGCTTTTAATTGAATGATCATTATATGTATGTTGTTATGATGTCTCCGCATTGTTGAATGGTTACCGCAGTTTAACTTCTTCACAAATTTGCCATTTCCACTATGCTCATGAATATGAATCTTGCTTTTCTGTTTGTTTGCCCCCGAACTATAGCCATATCTAAGATACAACAGGAACAACTTCATTTATAGAAGACAATGTCACCATTAAATAGCCAACTGCTCATTCTGCTCAAGATAAGATGCACTCTTTAATTAAATACTTGAATCCATGATGGAACGCGAGAATACACATAGTCTCATTCCTGATAAATATGTATTGTTTGTACATCAGAATACTTGCCATTCTGTTCTGAAGTTTTTTAAAAGTTCCTAGTTAGCGCCATTGGTATACTTGAATGTGTATTTTACAACATCTAGTTGTTCTCTAGGCCGACCAAATTGTTTATAAGCCAGAAAATATCTCTGCTCTTTGCGTTGACTTGAATCGTAATATTAAAGAAAAGTTTTTCATATAGTATTGCACTGTAGTTGATGACATAATTTGAGAAGCTTTTTCGTCCTTTTAGTTATTTTGGGGTGAAACTTGTGTGTTGTATTATGCGTACAATACACATTTGTAGAAAAGAAATATGCTGGTATATTGTTGGGTATGAATGATGAAAACAAGCTTTATATAATGATATTATACAATTGCCTCTTAAGATTTAAGAAGAATTGAAGTGCTCTTGTAACACCTTCAAGTTCTTTTAAAAAACCAGAGGAGCTGCCGAGATCTTCATTTAAAATAAGGGTCTTTGGGTTTAAACTGATGTTATGAATCTCGTATCATACTGGGCAGTACTGGGTGGTAAATTGCATATGGTCACAAAAACGGTAGACTCAACATTTGGTTTCGTACCTCGTAAATTACCATTCGGTGTTGGACTGTTCCAGTACCAGCTGTTTCCTGCCTGTTTTGGCAATTTTTTGGACGAAACTGGTACAAAAGGAAAACCACGTTCGACTTTCCCACAAAGGTAAACCCATTGTAGACCGAGACAAAAGTAGTACCTCTGTGTGTGTGTGTGTGATTCCACTACCAAAAACAAGCAGCAAATTTCTTTTGTGGATATAGAACTGTGAATATCATTGTACAGTCAAAACAAAAAAATTAACTCATTATTAAATTTCTATACATACTAAAGAGAAATTCAGTGCGTATCATTCTAAAACCTCAATTGCATTTGCAATGTGAGCATGTTACTTCACAAACTGATAAAATACTTGCAAATTCTACGTCCTGTGTTAATGTCAGTACATTTGAGGATATTGTTAACCAATACTGAATGTACTATTTTACTCAAAAAGACTTACACTGTCCCATTTTGATAGTTTCATATTCCATTTTGGGGCGTCCCAATATACATTGTCCACTTTCCACAATCATCTATAAAAACTTGGTAAAATCTCATTATTACCCTTAAAAGTGATTTACTCATTATGTTTCCTTAAAAAGTGAAGGGCATAAATTGAAAGTTGAATACGTTTTGATGTGTACGCCTACCAATTTAGTTTAAAATCTCAATTAAGTTCTACGCCTAACCTTAATCTGCTGTTTGTTATTCCATGTGATTGATCTTGATTTTGTAAATACGGCAAAATATACATGTTTGAAAGTGGAATTCAGTTTGAAGTCACGAATTTGCTATTCCATTTATTAATAGAACAAATTTTGTACGGAATTCATCAATTGGCGCTCTAGCAAGCTGTCTCCTGCCTGTTATGGGAATCTTCGTGTCGTTGCAATGCCTCTTCCCACTTTTGGTTACTTTGTTTGTATCTATGAAGCACCGGTACGCTGGAAAACTCTCTGTATGCGTACCAGGTACGTACCGGGTACGGGTACGACAAAATACGTACCGCAAAAATGTACCGGTTATGTTCGTATGTTTTGGGTACTTCTTTGGGTACGTTTGAGAGAGAGAGAGAGAGAGAGACTAACTTTGCCGGAGTGTGGGAAGTAGTCGCCGGAGGAAGAGGAAGCAGTCGCCGGAGTTCCAGGGTTGCAGTCGGCGTATGGGAAGGTGGAACCGAGCAGATTGAGACCAAAAAGCATCTTCTGGACTTCTGTGTTTCGTTTTAAACTTTAATAGATGGCCAAATTACAGATTCATACCTTTTCTTTTGGTTTATTACTCTGGAGCCCCCTGTCTTGTTTCTTTTTTACATATACTCCCTCTGTCCATAATGGATGTCCAAATTCACTATTCACTCCTCTCAGAAAATCACCTATATTTTTTAAGCTATGATGAATTATATATACAATATGGATCTTATTTGATAGATCTTGCTTTGTTTTATTAAACAAAATTTTTAAAATCGTAAAAAGTATTATAAAATACGAAATATAAATGATTTTTTTGAAGGTGAGAATAGTGGTTTTGGACATCCATTTTGGGACAGAGGGAGTACCTTTTACATCTAATAATAAGGTATGCTTAAAATATAAAAATTATAAATAAAAAAATTGCCGAACCCCCGCAGTACCCGTACCGCGTACCGTACCGCGTACCGGTACCCGCACTCCATAGGTTTGTATTGCAATTTGTTTTTGTAATTCCCACAATTTCTTTATTTGTTAATTTACTTTTGAAATAGGAAGTCAATGATTTGTATGTGTTCTTTTTTTTTTTGGGTAAATATTTGTATGTGTTCTTATTAGATAAAAGCCTTCTATTGATCCTTATTGAACTAATGATAACTTTTTATTTGTTTTGCTGTAGTATAGCGAATGTATTATTTTGAATTTCATACCGTTAAGATTAAGTATATTACATCTTATGTGCCAGACATTCCATTTAAGCAGTTTGGAGGCTGTGGACTTTCTGGATACATTTCTTTCCATGAATCCAGATACCAGGTATGGTCTGGGCATATTTAGCTATTCTTTTATACCCGCCCTGATTTCTTGGCAAGGAACCATTTATTCGCTTGTGGTTTGGAACTGCTTGAGTTTGCAGTTGGTGATTACATCTCTAAATATGCTCTGTGTGTCCGGTTAAAATACATCTAAATTGGCATGTTCTTTCTTATGGTTGTCCAAATGCTTCAAATTCAGGCTATATCAATAGCCCTTCAAGTAGATGGCAATGCAACTTATCTCGTGTTTTTTTACTTGTTCACAGTGGACATGTTAAAATCAATGACTTCTTGAGGATTCTGAGATTGAAGGCTTGCAGTTTTACTGAAAGGGTCAGTTGCAAAGTATTTTGCTTTAATTTTTCATGTTAACAAACTGATCTATAACATGAATGCTAGTTTCATTGTTGGTCTCACCATGCTTGAATAGCCTTTTCTAGTTTTCCATCTCAGCCCTTTTTTTTCCTTCTGCAACTCTGACTGCAACTCAATCTTTTTCTTTGCTCTCTTAATTTGTCATGGAACAAGTTCAAGTTGTTCAACTGTAGTATAAACTCAATACATTTATAGTTTGCCTGAATATAATTGGAAGATTTTCTGGTATGCAGGATTAAATTGTATTCAAATTTTGTATGCTAATCATTTTTTGGTAGATGACTATTTGGAGTGTGCAGTTGTACCATTTGTGTTTGGGTCAATGTGTGGATCTTTGTTTAATAGATAGCGTGCAAGAATCCATGCTTCCTTCTTCTGAAGTAACTGCGCTGCTAACAGTATATCAGATAAACGGATGTAGTAACAATCTGGAAATGCTAATACATTTCTTACGCATCTGGACATCTGTAGTACAAATCAAATTGCAGTTTGTAGATTTTGATTTTGGACACTAGTTATTTCACGGTTAAACATTTTCTACAAGTTCAGGGAAAATCTTTAATGGTGAATTTGACGAATTAATGGTTTATCTATGTTTCAGGTTGACCAATATCTAAAAAATATATAATGTTAGATCTTGTCCCACATTGGTTAATTATAACCTCCAAAACTAATATATGAGCCTGGACGGCCTCTCCACTCATTGGCAATTGGTTTTGAGTTGGATGCTTTTGTTCCACGGTCTGGGGTAGAACTCAACCCCAAAAGCTAGCTTATGAAGTGAGGGTGCCCTCACGCTAATATATTTCATATTACTTTGGTACCCAGGTGATGTGGGACTTCACTTTACACCCTCCGTCATGTGCAGCGTGCTCACTCGGCAACACCTGCCGCGTGCAAGCCAGAGACGCGCACCCTATCTCTGGTACCTAGCTCTGATACCATGTTACAACGTCTTAGGTAGAACTCAACCCCAAAAGCTAGCTTATGAAGTGAGGGTGCTCTCTCACGGATATAGTTCATATTACTTTGGTACCCAGGCGAAGGCGATGTGGGACTTCACTTGACAGCTTTATCATATGATAAGTTTCCTAAGGAGTGTAATGGAAGGAGAGAAGTCATCATAGTTGTGTGTCAGTGTGTGCTCGTCCCAAGTACATAAATCCAAATTTTTAGGTCTTTTTTTTTTATTGCTGTACTTGTAACCTACTGTACCTGTAAGCCTTTCCAGTTCTCGTGCTCTAGAGCTGGTCACACAATTTGTGAATGAATGATCAGAATTTGTAACTATAGATGTGTACCAAGGTCTTGTGCCTAGATGGTCAGACACGAGGCATTTTTAATGGCAAGAAAGCGGATAGATGTTAGGAAATTGATTGCTTTTGCCTTATTGTATAGGGTCTAAGACTCGTTGAAGTGTGTTTAATTGCTGCTTTTGGAACTGTTCAAAGCAATTTGAATTTTCGTCTACTTGATATGGAAAGTTTTCATAGTTTTGAAGTTGTTGACCAATTCATTTTAATGGCCATCTCATATTTTTGAAGCTATTTTGTAGATATTTGGGCTCCTTGATGTGAATCAAAGGGGTAAAATAACATTCAAACAGGTAACCCTCTCTCTCTCTCTCTCTCTCTCTCTCTCTCTCTCTCTCTCTCTCTCTCTCTCTCTCTCTCTCTCGTATATGTGAGAGAGTGCAAGCGCGTAACCGTAGTTATTAAAAACCTACGATATAGGATACATATCGCCCCCTGTGGAAAACTGATACGTATCCCATCCCGTATCCTTTTTGTATAGAAATCCTATGATACAATTGCGTATCCTGATTCGATGTATATGCTACGATTACTTATTGGAAAAATCGGACTTTATTTTAAGAAGAGAACTCCAAACGCATTAATCTAAGCCGTTTGATCTAATTATGATGACATTCAAACAACACTGTCTGACACATTAAGGCTTGAAATGAAATACAATGTGCTCAAATTAGTACCTTGACACATGCCTAACTGGCATTGTCAATTGCTTTTTCTTGCTTTACGTTTGTCTTATATTTTATATATCGGAGGTGGGAAGCCATGTGGATAAACTGGAGCAAGTTGTCCACTTTCTAAAATTCACTGTCTTAGTTTTGATTATTTGAAGAATTTTGGTATGCATTGTTGCTATTTTTTCTCAACTAGGTGCGTCTCGCTATAAGGCCCGTGGCTCGCGCCTAGATGCCATCTAGACCTTTTGTGGCTCGGTGTACCTCTCGCGCTAAATACTATAGATAAAAATCATAAGACCAATAGATGATATTATAATTGCTTCTTGCCGGGGAGAAGAAAAGGAAAGGGAAAACGTAGTAGATGAAAATTGTTAGAGCTTTCCCACTTTGGTTAATTATAACCTCCAGAACTAGTTTATGATCCCGTGTGGCCTCTCCATTCGTTGCCAGTTGGTTTTGAGTTGGATGCTTTAAAATGGTATTAGAACTTAGGCTTTCAGAGGTTTTTGGATAACATGATATGTCGTTGATGGTTGATAGTTGTCGTATGTGTTGAATCATTTGTTTCCCTCACCACGTGCGAGTCAGGGGTCGCACGTGGGGGGAGTGTTAGAGCTTGTTCCCACATTGGTTAATTATAACCTCCAAAACTAGTATATAATCCTGGGCGGCCTTTCCATTCATTGCCAATTGGTTTTGAGTTGGATGCTTTAACAAAACTCAAAAGAAAGACGTTAATTTTCCCCACTATTTTTTGGTTTCAGAGTACAGTGAACATATATTTTCGACGATTCCACGTGGTTTGATTACCCATTAAAAAGTTGAATATAAAAAGCAGCATCACTTCCGTTTAATTTTCCCTTCCCTTTGACAAATTCGCAATCCAAACATAGCATTAGTGTGTGATTGTCGTTATGGTTGAACATGAAATTGTTAGACCTATGTTGCATGGACTCTTCACTATGTATGAGTTAAGCAGATCAGATACTCGACCCCGTAACGCTATGGAATATGCGCCCGACAGTTTTTGAGGTGGACGATTAGGCGTACACCTAGGAAACATATATAATTTTCAAGTTTACTGTAGAACACGTGCATTATCTCTAAAATACTATACATGAATGGTGCATGACATCTTGTCGATACTGTCTATCTCAGATCATGAAAGAATTTTGAGAAGCATGAATATTTTGCAGTGTTTCCGTGTCATCTTCATTAGATGAACCCGAGTCCATGCAACATTGCACATATGCATGATTGGTTTTTCCCCCTGGTAACTGAGCAATCTATTAGAAAGCACAAAGTCATGAGGGAACACCCTACAAGCGACAGAAACCCAGCAAACCCAGCTTATTGGCGCCAATTGTCTACCAGGCCTATATAATGCATCTTTCTAATGAATGGAAAAACTATTTGTTGCAGTTCCTATTTGGATCAGCTCATGTCCTAAAGCAACCATTATTTAGACAAGCCTGTGAGTTTGCCTTCACCGAGTGTCTCACTGATGGAAACCAATACATTTCCGAGCAAGAAGTATGTCTCTCTCTTTAATGTCTTTTATTACCTCTAGTAGAGTATACGCTTGGATAAGCTTTCAGTTGTATAATATTGATTGGCGAATGTATTTGGCGCAGTTAGGAGATTCCATTAAGCTGGCGATTCCGAACTTGGAGCAATATGAGGTCAGTGAATGACAGTCTTCTGTCTTCCTATTCCAACAGCAATATTGTTGTGATAGTACACAGTAAGCTTTGGAACAATAGCTATTGTAGAATCACAGATGAACCTTATGTTTGCAGATTCATGACCTTTTCAACTTATTTGACACCGACCACGATGGGCGGATCAGCAGGGAAGACTTCTTTTCCTGTTTAAGGAGAAATCCGCTGCTCATAGCACTCTTCTCACCGCAGTTAATGAACAGGAACTTTTCAGGCGTCGCTAAAGGAGGTAGTGTGATGTAGCGTTAGCTGGGTTAGTTTTTGTCGTAAGTTTTGGCTCGTTGGAACAGTTTGGTTCCTTCACACAGGAGTGTGATGAGACAATATAACGCTATTTGAGTGCTGTATTTTAGAATTTGCGGCATGTTATAAATGGGCTGACATGTTAAATATTTTACCAGATATCTTCACTTTTTATGTGGCTCCTCACGTAGTATTGTGGATCTCATTGTTTGCCATAGAGTCGGGCTTCTCTGCACTCTAAGGTTGGACTGCTGCAAAGAGCAGTAGATGTAATCTCGGCCGTCCAGAAGTATTTTAAGGCTAAGTTTTCATTAAGGTGTTTTTGATAACTTCAGTATTCTTGGACTACAGTTGTCAAATCAACAAGATATTCTCCTCACTTACATTAACTGATTTGACAACTTATAGTTAAAGAATACTGAAAATACTATAGTGGAAGCTCACCCTAATTGTTCAAGATTGTTGAAAAACTCATCGCGCAATATATTCAATTTTTACGTGAGGAGCCTTTTAAAATCTAGACCATTAGTTGCCGAGATGGACGACTGAGAAGCAACTGCAGAAGCTTCCTTGCTAAATAGCCGGGTACTTGTCGATATGGTGGGATGTATGTGAAGGTGTTTACACCCAAATTTGGCAAGTTTAGCCTCAAGCCATAATTAATGGCCGAAAGGGATAAATTGGGCTTCACAGGCCTAATAATGAATGATTAACGACCAAGCTTATGGTAATTACCATTGGGCCATGTTGATGTTTGATGTTTAAGGCCCAATTGGTTTCGGTTTTATAATCAACCCGTCTTGGCCCAAGTCGGTTTAGTCTTGTAACTAATTCACTCATCTTTTAAAGCCATTTTAAATATTAATGGTTAATTAGTTATTAAAGAGATAAATGCAAAAACTTGTCCCTAACTTTTCACAAAATTAGGAGATAATGTTACATGTCCCTCCCGCCTTCTTGTTATACAAAGAGAGAGAGAGAGGTGGCCAAGGCCTGGGCTCTTTTGCCATTGGCCACCCGTGATTGAAGGAAAGGAAGTTAACGGGGATGGGGAAGCAAAAGGCTTGAGAGGGTTGGACTCTTCAGTCATTGGCCTTTATGATTTGACATGCGAATTGATCTGGGAGCTAACAAACTTGGATGAAGATCATCTTCAACCGTGCAACCATCTTCTTGGCAGGAAAATTCAAGGTCAAAGGCAAATAACAATGGGACCTGTTGCCTACAAATACAAAAATCAAAGGAAGATTAAAGGTTCATCAACCATAAAGCTCATGCTTACAAATCACTCTTCTC
The DNA here is from genome assembly GCA_036023075.1 of Gaultheria prostrata. Classification (NCBI taxonomy): domain Eukaryota; kingdom Viridiplantae; phylum Streptophyta; class Magnoliopsida; order Ericales; family Ericaceae; genus Gaultheria; species Gaultheria prostrata. The sequence goes on from JAXBDA010000548.1 coordinate 63,828, forward strand.
AGAGTTTTATCCCTTCATTCACGTGGATTTTATTGTTCTTTGGTTTAAACGTCTGCCTAGCTCTGTCTAGTTTTCGTCCTTTACATTTCCTTATACTCCCAACCTTTGTTAATCATCGTTAATAAAAGTTGGTTTTATTTTTTATTTTGCGCAAAGTCAATTCGTTCATATACAAAATGAAGTCAAAATCACACTGATTTTTGGCGTAGATTCTCTTCTCGACGAATTACATAAATTTAACGATTCCGATAATTTTTTTAGTCCGCAACAAACCTGGAAAAACAGAAAACTGGAGGGTACTGGACCCTTATAGCACTGGACATGAAGTCGGTCCTTGATTAGGTCCTCCCGTGAATTCTTATTATCAAACAAAGTGCAAGGAAAAATATATTACTCCATGGAGTACACATTCTTTACATTTTTCTACGGTAAACTACCCTTTGATTCAAGAAATTGGGGAGGGACCACCGCACGCCGAGTGGTCCCCTAACATACCAGAAACCTCCCCTCAGCTGTGAACAGTTTCCAATCCGTACAAAACCCAAAGACTTGGAGAAACCTAAGATAGCCAGAATTCCACATAAAAAGGCAACTTCACCAGCCCCACTACGTGCTGACAACTGTCCTCAGCCAAAACGGTAAGGACACATTTGATTGACGGATTATTTTTAAAAATGATTGAATAAGGTGAGGAGAAGGGATAAGTGAAGCCCACGGATAATAGATGATATTACATGAATGTTGAGAATAGTTGTAGTGTGTTTGGTTAGTGTGGATAAAGAGTGTAACAAGACTCAAGAGAATGAGAGTGATTTTTAACTGTCGGATATGGAGGAAAATAAACCTAATATGTTCGGGAATAGCTAATACCACCCCATCGGGTGATATTGTCTAGTCCCGTAGATAGGGTATTAATTGGGCAAATAATTCCCCCCTAGCCTAGTCCTAATTTTAGTCCCACGCGACAAACGTGGGACTAGCTAATGCCAAGGAACATGCGGCATGTACCATGGACGAGGGATTTGTCATGACCCTTAATCAGAGGGTCAGCAATCGTGACCGGCCAGCGGTCTTTTTGCCACCGCAGCCGTCCATAACAAAATAATTTATCGAGAGAGAGGGCCAAAGAAAGAAGAGTTGTTCTTTAGAACAAGTCTACCCAATAGTTTTTTTATTTTTTGATAACCGAATGTCCGGGCCAACAATAGTCATTTATGTTTCTATTGCAACAATATGCATATTTTTTTTTTTACACAACTAGTCCACTCATTTTCATTTGTTGATGTCAAAAGAGTCAAATACCAAAGATGGCATTGCCATTTCTGCCATTTCATTCAAGCCACCGGTCTTTTTTTTTTTTTAAATAACAGGATGTTCGGGCCAATAATATTCCTTTGTGTTTCTATTGCAACAATACGCATATTAGTTTTTTTTTTTTTGCCATTCGATATACATCAGTAGTGCCAGCGGGGTAGTTAGTGAGTTAGTTTAGAGGGGATCTAGAAGTTATCCATAACTCTAAACCCCAAACGCCTCTACCGGGGCTCAAACTCTGGTCTTGTTTGTGGGAGAATCAGGAGATAATAACTAGGCGGTTCAAAACTAGTTCACTCATTGTCATTTGTTGATGTCAAAAGAGCCAAATACCAAAGATGGCATTGCCATTTCAGCGAATTCATTCAAGCTATTTACTTTTTTTTATTAAAAAATGAGATGAGTGTTGTCCAATAAATTTGATTCAATATAGTGCAAAAACTACGCATACTGGTGCAACAACATTGATACTTTTTGATTTTTTAAAATTGTACGTAGCAAGCTAGTACGGTAATTTTTTTTTAACAATGTCATTTTAATACTAATAGGTGGACTTGCTAATAATTAGAGTCGGTTCAATTTATCTAATATATTATTTTATGGGCCCCGTGAAAAGTCAGCTTATTCAGATAAAAGTAAAAGCGTGCTTGATCGATTCATTCAGTTTGTATCCTAACAAATTTATGGACAAAATTCGGTTATGCTATGACCGATATCTAAGCGAGTTCATTTTTTTATAGGACTCTTAAACACGTGTTTTAAACTGAAGCTATTTTTATTGTCAGCATAGTGGGCCAACAATAAGGCAAGAAGAAGACAATAAAACACATTCCATGTATTTTTTCACTTTTCTAAATATTTTCATGCATTACTATACATTTTTCACACATTTCGATATATTTTTAAAATTTTAACGATAGCCTAATGGACTGATTTTAATATTTTTCTTAAACAAATTACAGTAAATAACTTTGATATTTTATGCGGGACCCTGAAATAGTGCCCAATATAACCACACATGGTGGTGTCCGTACATTTATGCCAAATGATGTACCCATGCTTCTTTTTCGGTTAATCCATGGGTACAGACCATATGTGTACCGACCATGCACAGATGGCGTTAGGGATCTCCATGTGGGGCCTAAACGGTCAATTCGAACCATTGATTCATCGTAAAATTGAATTCTAAACGGCCTACGCTGGAACCGATATAATCGGATGGCTCTAAGAACTTGATCCGAAATCGAATTCAAGCGTAGGGCCCTTCACAATTCAATTTTGAGATGAATCAACAGTTCTGATTCACCGTTTGAGAACCACAAAGGGGTCCCGGTGCCATCTGTGCGTGGTCAGTTCCCTTTTCAATAATGCTACGTACACATACCCCCTCTCTCACACCTTCTCACACCCTGCACACGTGTCACTCTCTCATTCGTTCGTCCCACCCCCTTCTCTCTCCCTCCCAGCACTTTTCTCTCTCTCATTTATTACTCCATAACTTTTCTCTCACTCCCCCACTTTTCTCACATTTTTTATTTTTTAAAAATTAAAATGTTTATAACTTTTATTTTTCATATCTAATATTGAAAATATATATATATTTAAAATCTACTCGACGATATCTATCAAACAAGACCAATATTGACTATGTAATTATTCAATATGGTGTGTTTTTTAACGGCCTGACACTTACAAATGAGGGCAGTATTAACAAACCCACAAAATATTTCTACCGCTTTTCGGTATCCGATTGAGTTGATTTTTATGATGGTTTGTTTATTTAATATTCTAAACATCCACGTAAAAAATCAACTCAATCTGGTATTATTAGGGTATGTTTTTTAACGACCTGACACTTAAAAGTTACAAATAATGGGTAAACTCCTAACATTACCCAAAGTATATATTCGTGTCACCCTATTAACATTACCCCTTATTTGTAAGTGTCAGGTCATTAAAAAACATATCCTAATGATATCCGATTGAGCTGATTTTTTACGTGGAGATTTAGAATATTAAATAAACAGACCATCATAAAAATCAGCTCAATCGGATACCGAAAACCGGTAGAAATATTTTGTGGGTTTGTTAATACTACCATCATTTGTAAGTGTCAGGCCGTTAAAAAATACACCATATTGAATAATTACATGGTCAATATTGGTCTTGTTTGATAGATATCGTCGAGTAGACTTTAAATTTATATATTTTTTCAATATTAGATATGAAAAATAAAAGTTATAAACATTTTAATTCTTTTAAAAAAATATGAGAAAAGTGAGGGAGTGAGAAAAAAGTTATGGAGTAACAAGAGAGAGAGAGAGAAAGAGAAAAGTGCTGGGGAGGGAGAGAAGGACGGAAGAGAGAGAAGGGGGTGGGACGGACGAATGAGAGAGTGACATGTGTGCAGGGTGTGAGAGGGTGTGAGAGAGGGGTATGTGTACGCATTATTGATCTTGATTCCTTGTATTTGTCATATCACTCGAAAGAAACCTCCATGTTGATTATGTTGATTCTCAAGAATTCCTAAGTGGTAGAAAATACAAAATATCGTTAATAATCAATTAAGTATATGTAACCTATCCTCAGATGAAACCTAACCTAGCTAATGTTAACTGTATATATATTAGTAATTAATGAAATTATTTGGACATCGTTTGATCTTTATCATCATCACGGATCTATCCAAGATAATGGTGGAACCAGGAATCTAATTTGCCCGGCGCTAATTCATAAAATATATATATATATATATATGGACTAACCCATATTAATTTTTTTTGACAAATTTTACATCTAAATTTCACATATTTTTTTTACTTTACCCTGGGCTGAAGCCCACCCCACACATAGGGTGGCTCCGCCCTTGACCCAGGACCCAACTTTAAAAATACAGATAATCAAAATTGTGATGTCAACATATAAGTCACAGCCAAACACCGAAAAATAGAAAAGATAAATTATTCAAAATTATATGTATTGAAACAAATGGAGCTTGCATACTTCCATGCATAAGGCACTTATGAGTTGTGAGAAGAGGCCGGGCTCCTCTTCTCTCGGTTAGGGCAAGCCCAACAATGGTCAGACAAATTATACTGTGTGTATAGTGTACATATTTATTATAGTGTCATCTATTATTATTATTATTATATATTCTTTCTCTTCCATTCTTCCCTAAACATTTTTTATTTAATTTTGTGTGAGGAAGTGGGGAGAGGAGGTGGGTGAGAAGAAATAATAAAATAAATGATAGATAGTGAATAGTGACATATATGGGAGGATATTTGTTGAGTTTCTATTCATAAATGCACTTTACCTAGTCATTTATTCAAGCTATTGTGCTTGCCTCAATAAAAAAACCTACCTATCATAACTTTGCTACAGTAACTCAATAAGAATGTTAAGTTTTGTTGAGCAATAAGAATGTTAAGTTTTGTTGAGTTACTGTTCACTAGTCAAGCATATAAAATATTATTTTTCTCTAAGGATATCACCAATGGTATAATAAAAATTGAATAATTACAGGTTAGACACATCACCTTTGATTATCCATTTAGAGAATGGCTAAATTTAACAATGTAGAGGTCCTCAATGCCATAAACAAAATTGAGTGTTATATCACCTTTTCAAATTATAAAAAAAAAAAACTAAACTATTTAAAAATTCATTTTTTTAATTCAAAACCATTTTTCTTTTCAATATTTAAAAAAAATAGTTTTCTGAAGAAAAAAATGTTTGCAAAAAAAAAAAATTTGTGACAAAAACAAATATATTTCGAGAAAATAATTTTTGAAAATAAAACAACTTTCAAAATAAAAGTTTTTTTTAAAAACAGTTTTCGAAAAAAAAACAGGTTTCTAATAATGATTTTCGAAAAAGAAAATAATTTTCAAAATAAACCAGTTTCCAAAAATACTATTTTCCGGAAAAAAAGTTTTTGAAGAAAAAAAACAATTTTCAAAAAACTAGTTTTTCAAATAATTTTTTGAAAAACATTGTTGAAAAGGGGAGAGAGAAAATAGAGACAAGGTTTTTGTGAAATGATGGTTATTTAATTGAGAAAATACGAGATCCATTAAATTTGGTTATTGTGAAAAGGTTGCCAATCTTGAGTTTGCAAAGACCAATGTTTGGTGATTGGTTAATATATTGTTAACTTTGATTATTCCATTATGAGGAGCACATTTTTTGTCACACATTACTAACTTTAGCAACATTTTGATTTTGGTATACCATTGGAGATAACCTAAGACTACACTCTCACAGTTACATTTTCAAAGTTCTCTCTCTTTTTTTAATATAAAATATTCCTCGTCCCAATTTATTGGTCCCTTTTAGGGATTTAAATTAATTGAGGGAACATAATCATTACAGTTGTCATATTTTTTCTTATCTCCTTTTATCCTCAAAACATCATCATTACATATAATTACTTTAAAAAGAAAGGGTAAAAGTCGAATTTCATTAATGGCCCCTTAGTTTTGAATTAGTATAATAAATTTACGATAACCAAAAGTAGTGTTTGGACCAGAGATTGGGGATGTAGAGAATATGCATTCTTAGAAAATGACTAGGAGAATAGCTAGCCTTGTTGTAGCATGAAGACAAAAAGTGACTAGTTAAATTTGAAAAGTTCAATTTTGCTAGCAATTTTAGTAACTATTGGTTGTCCTCACCAAAAAACAATATTGAGCGAAGAAATTAAATAAATCACAATCAAACCCCGAGGACACAAAAGATTTTTACAGTGTCCGGATAAATTTATTTTTTGGCCCAAATTCCCCTACTTCATGGCAGTCTCTGTTTTTTTTTTTTTCAACGGAAATCAATACATTAAACTAAATGGTTCTCAAACACAGTAGCTTACAAACCAAAGCAAGAAATAAACAAACAAGATCCAAGACAGATCACAGAAACAAGGGCAAAAAACTAATCCTTAAAAACACGACCAATGCCCAAGGTTATCCTCTACGACACTTTGCCTAGCTGCCATAGGAACCTCTTCACATTCCACAAAGTCTTCCTCCTGTTCTGCTCCAAGGTGTGTGTGGGAGGCACGTCACCGGAGTTACCCCTTTAGTCCTTGTGGTTCGGTACGGAGAGATGGGGAGTTGGCTTTGCTACATCCTTGGCTGCTGGCCTGAGAAGAAGACCTGCACATTGAACACCTGTGTTAGTGCCAAACTAGGACGGTGGTTGTCCGGGACGGCACTTCGACGATCCATTAAGTCACAGGAGGGAGAAGTTTTCTCGCTAACTTAGAGAGGGAAAGGGAGTTATGAGGGTATTGAATGTGGAAAGAGAGATCCATAATGAGGTAGGTGAGGGCTGTATTTATAGGCAAGGTGGGGCGTAGTTCCCACGCTCTGCATACGCCTCACGCACACTGTCCATACCTGACATGAGATCTGATTCAATCAGAATGTCTTGGGTAGACGCAATGCTTCGGCTGACGTCACGTCCAATGCTTCGCGGATGTCATGTCTAAGAGGGTCAACTGGTTTGGGAGCACTCCCGGTCAATCACGTGGTTCTGCAGTCAAAGTCTGCTGGGTGGTTGGCTGATAGACACACCTCCGATGGAGTCCCTGATAGCCCCGAGCGCTATCAAACCGTCCAACATCTATCGATTCGGCCTAACCCACCCTCAGTCGGGATAGTCGTGCAGGCTGCTGAGAGGGGAGCCTACCAAGATATATCGATCCGAGAGGTAAGCCCCTTGGAGTCCTTCCGAGAGATCACACCGAGAACTCTCGCCCCGCCCCTGGTGATAGGGTGGATCTTCGTGTTGACACCCGATGTTCTGGTAGCCGAGCCGATCCCTACCGAGGGAACATTACTTCCAGTGGGACCGAATTGGTTTGTTCAATGATTGTTTTGGTCGTTTTTGAATAGGTGACCCATTGATCCTTCGTGTCCTCAAGGCATAGGGGTGAGCCCTATGAGCCGCAGTGAACCCGGCCGCTACAGTGTGCTAGTATGTCAGCACTGGCATTAGCTTCACGGTAAATATGGACAAAAGGGAGGCATCAGTGCGATCAATAAGAATTTTAGCTTCGGATGATAGCATAATGTGGGTGGCTCAGGTTTGGTTCCTCATTGCAAAGTTTAACAGCCTTCTGTGAGTTATTATTAAATGACAGTCTCATCTATAATCATTAATAAATCTCAATGATTATATATATCCACTTACATCAAGTAAATTCATGGTGGATATTACAATATTTTTCATAATAATGGAATTACACAAATAGCGGATTAATACGCGAATATCTCATTTTCTTTCTGTTATTTTATCTCCGAACTACCGAATTTCATGTGCCTATGGCACTCCAATTATATTTAATCCACATGCTACACTACTGATTCATTTGTTTCGATGCAAAATATTTTTGGATGAAATGTTAGTCCTGAATCTTGATGTAAAATGTTAGTATAACAAATTATCTATGCCAGCGATACTCCGCCAAAAAAAAAACCCCCAAAAAAATTGTTTGACCCCTTATCGCTATTTTTCATTTTTTAATATAAGAAGAATAACATCAATTCTAAGCCCATGCGTAGGGCACCACCAATGATTCCCAAATCACACAAATACCAAGTTGCACTGATATGATACAAAAGTGAATTATGATCCAAATCATAAATTTCAAACCCATACCATGTAATGTTGCATTCATAAAATCCACGTTTAAGCATGACATAAAAATTACTACTAATAGAGTCAAACCCAAAATAAGAACAGGTATTATTACCTGGAGTTTGGAATAGAAAAGGCTAGCGTGGGATAGGAAAAGGTTAGCGTACAGCTACTGCAGAAAGAGAGAGAGCTATCCTGGACCCGAGCACCGGAGCTTGGAGGGCGGCATCCGAACCGTTGATCTCGGTTATTAACGGTTCAGATTTTATTTTGATGATAAATGATTTGAATCTGCAAAATGTCAAGATGAAAGATGCCATCCTAATGGGAGCGCGTTTCCAGCTATCCTTGCTGACAATACCAAAATAAAATCACAGGTCAAACACATTTAAGTTGACTTCCTGCTCTCTCTCCTCTCTCTCTCTAGACAATTGACCTTGTTCAAGCAATAGCATGTCGAGATCGTGACCCACTGGCATAGCCATGATCACCTCACCTCGATCTAAGATACCTTCCAAGACGTTGTTTCCCAAAATAAAGAAGGAAAAATCTACAGTATATATTGTAGATCTCATTGAAAATGAGCCTACCGTACGTACACCCCATTGTTGTGTAGTATGGAGTATTAATTATTGTTATGTATTTTTTGGTAAATTAACTTGAACAATAATATAAATAGTAAATTTTTTAAAACCCGTAACGGGTGGTAGCAAATACAAAACCCATTACGTAACAAGGTTATCGTGAACAGTACGTGAATACTAAATTTGTAAAAATCTATAAGAGCATCTTTAGTGCACTACTTAAAAGAATAACTTAAAGTGTCCTACCTAGTTAACTAAGAAAAACTCAAAAAATGCTCTGTAGTGCACTAGAATTGGCTCCCTAAAATCCTACGTGGCACCCCTTGCTCCGTAAAATGCCCCAAGTCATTACCTAAATCTGGGGAAGGACTTAAGGAGAGAGAGAGAGAGAGAGAGAGAGAGAGAGAGGACTTTAATGAGAAAGAGGGGAGGAAAGACTAAAAGATAGAGAAGAAATACTCCCTCCGTCCCTTTTTAAATGATCCATACGGGAATATGTGCAATTTCAAACCTCTAAAAAACATATTTGTCTATATAATTTTTTGATTTTTTTTTACCAAATTAAAGTGCTCGTTGAGTATTTTAATTTGGTGCAAAAAAAATTAAAAACGTTCTAGGGAAGTGCCTTTCTTAGCGTCCACAAAAATACACGTTTCCCAATTAAGCGGATCACTTAAAAAGGGATGGAGGGAGTATATGTAGCTTATTAAAGTGCATTCCTTCTTAGCTAGCTAACTAAGTTCTTAACACATAACATAGGGCCCCACATGTGCTTCGGTGTATACTTTAGCAAATATTTTTTAGGTAGTGCATTAGAGATGACCTAACTTGACCGAAACTCTGTATACGTAGCAAGTACCAAAAATATATACCGTAAGTAACTGGACGTACGTATATAACCTCCTTTCCTTTCCTTTTAAAGGGGAGTATTGTCGCCTTATCCAAGAAGGAAATGCAAATACTCTTTCTTCTCTCCCTCCTTCTGGGAACTTCGTATAAACATATATAGATACAATTATATCTCCAGTAAAATCATGGAAAACCACCACCAGTACCACCTCCATTTATTCCGACGGGTTAGCAGGGTCGCGGTGGTTTTGGGGGTTATTTCGGTCATGTTCTTCGTTCTTTATCGTTCCGCCAATCCTTTCCAAGTTTTCCCACGGTCGTCTTCTGCATGGACCAACTTCTTCTCCTTCTCTTCAGAGGTGAGTTTTACTTGTATAGTATTGCATGCTTCCGCGGTATCAAGAAGCATAGCGGTAGCTATTAAAATTGACTTTCGATGCCATTATTTTTTAAAAGTAATTGATAAGAAATTTATGAAAAAAAGCTATAGAACAAAATCAGGTATGGCTCCAATTTCAGCCATGCATATAAGTTTTGAATCACTCAATCAAGCAGTGAATTAGATACAAAATGATAAAGATATTAGGAGTCAGTTGATGCATAAGCTAGTGAGTTCTATTTTTTTTGCTAGCACAATTGCCCTACAGGGTGTAGTGCCTTGGAGCATTTCAGGGACCCCAAATCCCTTAATTTTTGGGGATTCAGGGACCTGTAGTACTGAGGGAGTGCGCTTAGGCTTGTTGAGCAAAATCTGGACCCTCAGTTTTTTCAATGATTCAGATAATTTTGCAAGTAAAATAAGCATCTTGGTAATATTTGAAATCTGAGTCATTGAATACACTCTGGAAAGTTGAGATTATGCACTTCAACCCTGTAGTGCACTCTTGCACTACAAGGCTTTCGATTCCGATTTTTGGATCTGCATAGATTTTGAAGAAAGCACTCAAAATATGCTTATTACTTGTAAACAAAAACATATTTAGAGGACTTAGACCAAGTTAATTTGATCAGTTTCGTTTAATTTTTTGCGTAAGATTCATTTTCAGTGACGTAAGAAAGCGTGCCATAATTTTAAGCCAATATCAATTCACTGCCTTCATATAGTTGCCATCATGGTATATATACTTACTACCAAAAATAAAATAAAATAAAATAAACAAAAGACTAGGCTTGCGTGGTAGGAGTAGTTGTTTTTGTGTATATAATTGGTTGTGACTTCCAACTTTTCTATATAGGTTTGAGGGGTTTTTTTCCAAAGGTCAATGGTGTCTGGGTCAATTTACGTACATCACGACAAATTTTCTTTTTGGTCTGATCAAAGGTCGATCTCCTGCGTCAAGACTAGGGAGGTTTATAAGAAATTACTTTCTTCCAACCTAACCCAAAAAATCGAACCTTAGTCAATCGTGTGCGGAGCTAACCTCCCAACTAACCGGACTAAGCCTTGGGCTTTTTTATGTAGTATATTTTTTTTACTCCATCTAGATAGCTCTGACCTTCTGGATATTCTAGGACTGGTTCAATTTTCCATTAATTTTAGCTTAAGTTTGGTAGTCAGTCAATTGTCGATGGGTCATTACAAAATTTTATATGTTAGACAATGCATGCCGGCAAACGTCAGGCTATGGAACTCTTCTCCAGTTTTAAAGATTTTTGTTTTTTTTTTGACTTGGTGGATCCTAGTTGGTACAACTTTAACATGTGAGAGAAATTTAGTGACCATTTTTTCGATCGGCTAGATTTAGCGACCATTAATGCTAAATACCCAGAATATTTATTCGGAAAAATATCCCGAAAGTGAAATCAGTGGTTTAGATTCACGTGGTCCGAAAAATTGATTTTACTTTCAAGGTAATTTTCGGACTAATTTTTTTTAGGTATGTAGTATGTACCATTGCACTTTAGGGACAACTAATAGTTGGCTGACTTGTTCAAGAAAAATCTTAGGCTGACGCGTCAGTCAAACAACATGAAGATTTTTCAAATAAAACTATTTATGGAAAATTATTCTTTGAATAAACCTTTTTTCCCCCCTTTTTTAGTTGGAATATGAAAAAGCATATTCCATTGTTTTGTTAGCTGAGTAAATCGCCAATATAATATTGTAACCGTACTACCCTGTAAACTCTTTTTTGTCATTCGTCATTTTTAATCTATTACATGAGGGAACGGAGGAATGAGACTCGATTCCAAAATGCAGTGTGAAACATCCAATAGTTCTACCGCATGATCTAGTCACCAACTTATTCAGATGACCAAAATACGACATTGCCAAAATCCCTATAAATATATAACATAACCAAAATACTCCTATGACCTTTACATGACATCGAAAGACAAAATACCTCGTCTGTGAAATGACCAAAATAGCCGTATAAGATGACCAAATTTCCACAATCTTTACAGTGTGAAAATGACCAACATACCCATGCATATTCAAAATGATCAACATAGCCCAAAAAACCTTGTCCCTAAACCTAATTCCATTATACAATAATCGAAATACCCCTTTACATAATAAAAAAATACCCCTACAAATTGACAAGCATTGTGTTCGGTCAGAAATGGAAATCTTGTAGTGCACTACAGGTAGTCAGTAATGCATCTTGTAGTTCACATCCGGATCATCCGTAAGTGTTTTGAACGGCTCAGATTTAAAAAAAAAAAAAAAAAAACTCTTCCCAGGAACTCTTTCCTGGAGGAGTTTTAAAAATTTGGACCATCGATTGCAGAAATGGACGATCCAGATGTACACTACAAAACACCCTATAGGAAGCGCCCTACCGGAACCCAGGTCCACGTTCGGTCTACCTGGATTTTTTAACTAGCTACCTATCCTGTTGTGATCAAACCAAGCAAGCCCGGTGCCAATCAATCTATGGAGTACGTTGATAATCGTTTTTATATATACGAGTATCCATGTATTTGGTATATGAAGGGATATTGTGGTCATTTTTAAGTTAATTAAGGGTAGTACGGGGTATTCTATGAGACGGGCGATGCATCGAAGGGATATATTAAGGGACGGCTGGATGGGACGGAGAGAGTGCCCTTTGCCCATTGTCACACTGTGTCTACTCACAGATGAGAAGGGCGATGCATCGAAGTCGAAGTCTGGGGACTGGCCGACTGGGGTAAATCGTTATGAGTCTTACTCCTTAATTGAGCCTTTTTTATTTATTTGAATTGCCATTTTATTTTATTGTAGCTAGGTCTTATATTAGGCCTTTAGGCCTAATGGATCAGTTAATTGGTTATGTGTTTTATTTTAGGCCTTTATGCCGAATGGATTTTTTTTTTGTTTAGGCCTTCTGAAAATCAAATTGGGTCCTTATTTATTTTCCTATTGGGCTATAAATACCACTACTCAAGTCTAATAGTTAAAATTACGAGAATGCTCTTTCTTCTTTGGGGGTTTTTTGGATGCCGAAGGCGGCCCAAGCCTCTTGGGGTTTGGCCGGCCATGAAGGTTCATAGAAATAGCCTAAAAATAGATCAATCCATTTAAGGTTGAACTAGTGATCAATTGTTAGTGTTAACTTAAAGATTCGTAGGGATGTCGCAGTTTACAGACACAGTTAATCACGGCATTCTCAACGTTATTCATGTCAGAAACATTCGCAAAGAAGGAATCCTATATTGTTTTCGGGTGCACGGTGTTTTTTTTTTGCTCTTGAAACTATGTACCTTAATTTTCTGGCATAATTAAACATGTTCATATATTTGTTACATTTTTAGGAGGAGGTAGAACGTGACAAGTTGAATGGTGTTTTGGAGAAGGCAGCCATGGGAGACAAGACAGTGATAATAACAACACTGAATGATGCATGGGCAGAACCAAATTCAATATTCGATTTGTTTCTTGAGAGCTTCAAAACAGGGATTGATACGAAAAGGCTTTTGAATCATTTGGTTGTAATAGCGATGGACCAAAAGGCATATGACCGTTGCTTGATCCTGCACCCTCACTGCTATTTTCTCATGACCAAAGGCAAGGATTTCTCTGGCGATGCATTGTTTTTGTCTACTGAGTACTTGGATATGATGTGGAGAAGGATTCTCTTCCTCCAATCTGTTCTTCAGCTGGGTTACAACTTCGTTTTCACGGTACGCTCTCTCTCGATCTCAAATTCATTTCGGGTATTCTTCATGAGATTGTCTTTTTTCCGGATGAGCCGGAAAGAGGTAGTTTACGGACGGCCCCATTGTGGGGCCCCACGGACACCTCATCGCAATAATCTGAACCGGTCATTTTGTAGAGCCCGCAGAGTAGTGTGTTTATTCAAAAAATCAGCTTGACCCGGCATCGATAGGTATGTCAAAAATTGATTTTTGGTGCAAAAAATACAACGGCCTGGATCATTTCAGATCTACACACTACTCTGCTGACTCTATAAAATGACCAGTTCAGATTATTGCGATGAGGTGTCCGTGGGGCCCCACAATGGGCCGTCCGTAAACTACTTGTTTCCGGCTCATCCGGAAAGAAGTTAATCTCATTGTTCATACTTCACGCAGGGGAAGACTGAAATAGGATCACGTGTCCCCACTCAATACCTGTTGGTTTTTGTAAGGACCAAATTCCTAGGATTTTTCAGCTTTTCCTTTGAAGAACCATTACTCCAAATGAAGAACCTTCTTCATTTTCCAACCTTCTTCGAATATGTTATACTCCCTTTCTCCCTGTTTGTTTGTCCACAAAGCACCAAGTTGTTATGTGCAACAAATTGAACGTTAAGGGGTGTATCTACACATAGGCTAATCGCATGAGGTGTAAGTGAAGTTTGCCATATTTAAAACTCAAGTTAGGAATTACGAATGACAAAAGAAGATGCAAAGGATTCTTATAGAAAGTTTTGAAGTTCCTCAAAAAAATTTGACATTATGAAACACAACACAAAAAAATTAAAAGAAAAATGGTGCTCTCTCTCTCTCTCTCCAACCTTGCAATCCGTGCGTTCCATAATTTTAATCCATCATGAAATGAGCAATTTTTCATAAAAAGAAACACTTTTGTACTAGATCATTTGAACCAATTGAAAAATTATGCACGGACGTCGTTCACTCTACAATCTGGAAATGAAAATGATAATGAACTAAAATTATAAGACTCATAAAGCATTTCAAATTTAAATGGAAAATAATCTTGGAAGTTGTTAACTTTCCATTTCTATCTTTCTCATTTTGTTGATGATTGCAGAAACGATTAGCCTATGTTTTAAGATAGTTAACCTTTAACCACTTTTTTTTTTCTTGTTCGTCCAGGATACTGATATAATGTGGTTTCGGGATCCATTTCCACATTTTTATTCAGATGCTGATTTCCAAATCTCGTGCGATTATTACTGGAATCCGACGGATATGAAGAACAACCCAAATGGAGGATTTAACTATGTGAAATCGAATAACCATACAATCGATTTTTACAAATTCTGGTACAACTCAAGAGCGAACCATACAAATATGCACGATCAAGACGTGCTTAATCTAATCAAATATGATCCAATCTTGGACGAGATTGGAGTCACGATAAAGTTCTTGGATACAACATACTTTGGTGGATTTTGTCAACCGAGCCGAGATCTCAACAAAGTTTGTACAATGCATGCCAATTGTTGTATTGGTTTAGATAGAAAAATCCATGATCTTAAGGTTATGCTCGAAGATTGGAGGAAATACTTGGCCTTGCCAGATGATGAAAGGGCATCACGACCAAATTCTTGGACAGTTCCACAAAATTGCAGGTATAATTGGATTTTTTCATTTTCCTTTTTTTTTTTTACTCGGCAATTTTTTTTTATAATCATTGAATACAAAGTACAAAGATTAAAAGGTTTGAGCATACTGACATAAAAGCCACCCAAGACCCACTCTCCAAAGATAGGCAGAGGCCAACCAAAGAGGATACCATAAATGAACAATTACCATTAAGGTCAGAACATAAATATTATTACCACTAATGTCAGTCACTCTTTTTTAATTACCGTTAAGATCAGCCACCCATTTTTTTAGTTTAGGCATTTAGGATATTATACGGTTTCATAGGGCCAAATGGGCCCAATCCAACCCAACAACTCAAATAACCCAATACCCAAACAAGCCCAATAGAAAACCAAACCCTAGTCCACCAAAATCAAACACCAATGCCCCCATGCCATGTCCTGCCGCCCACCCCAAACGGACGATTGCCTCCACCCGTCGCTGCACCTCTCGGCCGAAGCAAAAAACCGGAGCACCAACCGATCAACCGAAAGGTCAGACGTGCTTGATACCTCCGGGAAGAACCACCGCCGACCAGGTGTTGAAAACCATACCCTGCCCTCGCCACCGCTGCAAACTCCCCCCAAATCCATTTTGGATACGTATTATTGGTTACTTGAATTACACTTGCTCGTAAATTTTGGCTAGGTTAATTAAGAAGCATTTAAACACTTCCAAGAATGCTATATTTGTTGAGAGATTATTCTGTGTTCATGGGCAATACTCTATCCTCTCACATAAATGTGTGGGGCCCACACATTTATATGATAAGAGGAGCATTTCCATATTTGTGGTGTTGAAATTCAGAGACCGGCACTTTTCAAACAGTCTTCAATACTTGTAGAAACGAGTCGCCCTACTACTTTGAGTTTTTTTTATGACCAAACACAACTTATATATAAACAAAGCATTGGATTTTGTACTTATTAATTCTCCCTTTCATCTTTTGTTATTTCAGTTTACCAGTCAAATTCCCATTCGACCATTTCATGAAAAAAGGAAAAAGAAAAAAAGGAATTGATATTCGTCATTGTTCTCAAATACGCCTCTTTTTTAGTACGTAGAATGTGAGAATGATTTTTCGGTGAAGATATTGTACATGAACAACGTTAGGGGAAAAGCAAGCAATTAATTAGGGAAAAATTCAAAATGCGCCCCAAACTTTACACCAAATGTCTCATCGCCTCCCAAACTTTAACTTATTTCAATTTAACTCCCAAACTTCAACTCCGTTATTCAAAATGACTCCTTCCGTCCAAATCCGTTAAATTGATAACGGAT